>MU158742.1:946447-970793 GCA_015888305.1 Antheraea pernyi | reverse complement strand
ATTCTAAGCTATTCATACATATATACATTTGTGAACCATACAATCGAAATTGCATGATTCACAAATGAATACGTGTATATCGGAATGAAACGAACTAAACTATTCGATTCAGTTCGATGAGGGAAAAAAAACAAAACCCTCCCACCATGTGTATGTATATGCACGTGTGTGAGAGAGATGATCTCATATGTGTGTTCAAGTGATGTAGGTGAGTCACTGTATCGCGATAATAAATGTATATATGTATGAATAGCTTAGAATTGTTAGCTAGGTCAGACGCGACTTATTCCAGGTAACAGCCCAAGCCGAGATGTGCGTGCACCCTTGTGTATGTTACCTAAAACCCAAATCGGTTGAGTGCCTTAAGCGCCAACCTTAGTAGTCCGGTGAAGCTGTGAAGACCCTGCCAGGTAGCGTAGTCAGTTCGAGAAAAAAAAAAAATGTTATCCGTTTAACCTATTCCAAGGCAGAAACGCACCACGTGCGTTTGGTATACGTAATGCTAAAGATGCGTTTTTTGTTAATGAATTCACAAAAAGGTTACCATTTGTTATTCCATTGTATAATTTATTATATTTTTCGTCTAGTAACATCGTTACTGTGAGAAAATATGGTAGAAAGAGAAAATATAGATAATTCACTATAGATGTCTCACTACAGATTCAGTTATATATTTATATCTATAATCAAAGTTGTTTACTTATAAATTCTTTATCTATAATTCACTAAAAAAATTGGTACCTACCATATGCACAAACTTTTTGTTAATAGATGGCATCGAATGAATTAACTATGTCTCGTTATTTCCTTATAATACGTCGTATGGGTAGTTATGGCGAAATTTGAGGAAAGCAGAGTACCTAATATACTGGTTGTGGTTTGAATAGTACGGTCTATGAGAATTTATAAGCCAGATCTAATTCATGGCCAGATGTGTCTCCATATGGTTAATGGACCGAGAAATAAGCCACTGTACATGGTGAGCATTGAAGTCTCCTAATGCCAATCGTCATGTTCGATTAATTGATATTGAAGTTTATTAAGTTCAGATATGATTTTGGAAAAACATTCTACACGTGTTTCATTACTTTCAATGAAGAACCTTCATAATGATATTTCATCAAAAACGGAAAAGTACTAACTTTGCACAACTTATAGTTCAGGCCCTGCGTTGCTATCTCAGTCATTAAGTCAATCAGCTTCTCCTTTTATATGTACAGATTAAGATGACCCTGGAACTAGGGGGTATAAAAGAACGCCAAACGCGCAGTGACGCGCCAAGCATCTTTTGCGTCGTCGTGTCCTGCAAAATACCTAAGCGCATTTATTCAGTCAAAATTATGATTACGTTACAATTTTACGCCCTTAATGTTTTTGTCTTCGCTAGATTAAACTTCACGACGCCTCTCACGCTCTGGCGTTGTTGTACGCCACAAGACCTGGCCCATATCGACGGGAGAAAGCGGAAATGTCGTAACTTGCATTTTGGGCTAAAACACTTTTCCATATCCGTGTATAAAAAAATACTGCTTCGAAAGGTCTGGGTAACGCTTTCCTACGATTAAATTTTTTATCGATATGACCTTGTTATTTTGCCTAGTTTTAACACTACACATAACAAAATTGAATTTTGAAATAGTTTTTTGGCTCTGGTGTAAAGTTGGTAAAGTTAAGTAAGTTAAGTAGTTAAGTAAGTAAGTTGGTAGTTGTAAAGTAAAAAAAATTTCCATTTACGACAGGAAGGCTTTCTTCCGTCAATATGGACGGCGCGTCCTTATAAATACGCTAGTAATTTATACCTGCAGAAGACAAAAAAATACACTGTTTTTTTTCACAGGTTTGTTTTTACGACCATTTGGGCGATTTTTAATTACACATAATATTGACTTCAGATGATACCTAATAACTACAATAGTGGGAATATTTCGCGGGTGGGTTTGTATGGGTGGATTGGTATTTTAGCCATAATTTTGTGTTATATGACTATATTTTGTAATTTATTTATTTATTTATCAAATAAATATATTTATTTATTTATTTTTATTATTTATTAATTTTTTATTTATTTATCTTTCGTTTATTTTTCTATTATAGTTTTCCTATTTTATATTTTTGTAATGGTTTATTATATCTAATATTGTATTACTATTAGTGAAAAACTCTGAAACCACGAACCTTGAAAAAAAAAACAGAAAATGCAGTCTAAAGTTGGATAGTTTTCCGTTACATAAAAATGGCAATATAACAAGCAAACCATAATCTTCAAGAACTTCGTTTTTAACCGGAACAAACAATTGTAAGGCTAAAAGAGCCTATCAGACTTCGCAACTATATAATAATAATCACAAATACAGTGGTACAACAAAATAATCCCAAGGAGGTTTGATGTCAGGCAGGCGGCCGATCGTAAAATTAAGCCAAATCATACACACAACATGACAAACATGTTGTACCGACCCTACTTATGTGGGATAAGGGTAAGAAGAAGTAGATGACTATATTTTGTAATATTGGTGGCATTTTACGTAATATAGTTCAGTTATTGTTCGTAAGTGAAGTGGATGGAAAATAATACCACGGGCCATGAATTCTGGGATGACACAAAAACTCCATGGAAAGTACAAGGGGCCACCATCTTGTTAGAACATTGAAATTATCGCAAGACAATTGTGTAATATTATTACCTACTCTACAATGGCAGTAATAATCTGAAAGATTGGTTACCAAAAATAAAATAAAAATTACAATAGTGCCATTCGGCCAATTTATAGCACTTTTATTTAATCATATGGCTATAAAACTATACCGATGACTTGAGGTTACATGCTATTAACTATCGAATTATCACCTTTTTTTTAACCTGGGGAAATTCCTACGGTTTCCCACCCTAGCCGGGCAGCTGAGGTTGGGGTATGTCCGACTTGCACGGACTAAAACCCCATGGTGCCTTCAATCACCTTTAGGCCGGCGAGCAGGAGCTGCCGAACTGGCACTACGTCTACTCCCATCTACTTATCACCTACACGTTTTACCCGTACTATTGACCGAATATTCTTGAAAGCCAGCTGACAGGTAGGGAAAAGGCGCAGCGGTCTCGATTGTAGTGTCAAACTCCGTTTATCTCTTCCGATAATTCGTAACTATATTCAGTTTTGTTGTACTGGATCCGACAATTAACGTAAACGTTTTTTATTGACACCCGATAGGTATTGGGCGACTAAGCAATTCAATAACAAAGATGACGTCATAATGGATGATTTGATACCTTTGTAACTGTCCGGTTCTTGTTACCTTGACGTCAGCATCATTTTTAATTTCATTTACAAAGGGTTTCTTTTATATTTTGTTTGAGGCGCATTGTGCCGATGCGTCCCCCACGGTTCGCCCGGGGGGTTTAATACCCGCCACCCCTGAGGGGTGTCCTATCTCGACCCCTCAAACTGCAGAAGGAGGTGTCAGACAGTACCATGGGGTTTTAGTCCGTGCAAATCGGACATAACCCATCCTTACTTGCCCGGCGGGGTGAGTGTCTGTTAAAGATTACCAGGAAAGGAAAGGCTTTCTAGAAGTGAAAGAATTCTTTAAAATTAGTTATGTATATTACACATGAAAGTGGAAGGGTTTTATTTTTTCCCGTATCGAACTATATTAGTTCAGAAAAAAATACATATAAGAGTTATTGAGGTATACGTGCTTGATACACATATATATCTCACTAACTTATATACGTATGAATATGTAGCTTAGGTTAGTTCAGTTATGTCGCGAATTGCATGAACTAGGCAACAGACCCAGCCGAGGTGTGCCGTGCACCCTTGAGCTAGTTGTCAAAATAATATCGGCTGAGTGTCTTAAGCGTTCGCCTTAGTAATCCGGTGAAGCTGCTAAGGCCTTGTTAGGCCAATAGCGCAGTCAGGTCGAAAAAAAAGTTATGTAAATATTGTTTTGGTTTTATCTATTTTTAAAAACAAAAAAAAAACAAATCTTTTCTCTTTATAGTAGTAATATAGACTACACCAAAAATCATGACTATACATACCCAAAGAGTACGCACGGCGGGGTTTATATACTTAGGGTTGCTCTGTCCATTCAACGCCTTAAAACAGACCAGTTTGTATCGCAATAACTTTTTAACAATATAGTACAACATGAATACTATGCCCCGGTGCAACGTAAACGTAACCTAGATGACTTCTCCTTGGAAATGCATTAAGTTAAAAGATATCATATTAATGAGGCAATTAAAATTCATTAAGCATCGTATAGTTAAGATTAATTAACAGTGAGTCAGTTTAGACTTATTCAAACACTAGCATATGCTTTTAAATATAGCTCCAAAATTTTCTTGATTTTGGCATTTATTTTAGTCCATTTCCGTTTCTACAAGATACGTCAGCGGTAAACGTATGAAAAGAAATATAAATTTAGATTGCATATGGGTCATTCCACGCAAAAGCGGGCGGCAATTTTTTTTTTATTGCCTCAATTCTGTGATATGATTTAGTCCCCCTCAAAATAGTCCTCCTGGTAAATGGTGGTTTTTTTTTTCATGTAAATGGTAGGTTTTCTTTTGTAGATTTTTTTTAAAAGTGGTCCTAATTAGATCTTCTTTTCTAATTCTCGGTTTCAAAATGGCCTTTATAGAAAAAAAAAACATTTTTTTTATAAAGTTTTTCGTATTTTACACTTTAAATCGATTTTTTTAAAATGAATGTACCTACTCTTCAATATGTAATCCCAAGGAGGGTTGATGTCAGGCAGGCGGCCGATCGTAAAAATTAAGCCAAATCATATACCACAACATGACAAACATGTTGTACCGACCCTACTAATGTGGGATAAGGGTAAGAAGAAGAAGAAGAATGTACTCTTCAATTGTTTTATTTACTTTAAACCTCTGTATATTCCTCAACTTTTAAGTCTGGTCTGGTAAAAAATCTTTATATAAAACAAGAAATATCGTTGATTATTTATTTCATCAAAGGAAGTTACTCAAAGAATTTATTTTCAAACCGTCCCATTCGGTGTGGAATGCCCCATATATTTATCGTCCTAGATTAGTAAAATGATTGTAGAGACAGCTTCGTATCGCCCGTTATTACCACTCCGCTCATGTTTCTTCCTAACTAAGTGCTTAAACACTAAACCAAGTATCAAGGACGTAACCAGATATAGTCAGAGGGATAGTCACCCACTTCCAATAGGTGGGTCACGCTCATTTGTAGTGCTTCCGAAGCAAATAGTAAATCCTTAAGAGCGTTGTATTTACAAAAAATTATGCCTTTGGATTATGTCATCGTACTAAGTGTTATGTATACCTACTACAATACTTTATAATGAAAATATTAGCCGTAAAACAGAAACAGCCGTCCGCAGAATTGAGCTCCATATGTAAGTAAGTACTTCAGTGGAGCGTAACGAAATGGTAAACAATTCTACAATCAAATAATTTTACATAAATTTTTGGTTGTCTGTATATTATTTAAATTTCAGTTATGTTAAAATGTCACATTTCACCTTGAAACTTTGACCAACTGTGTTCAAATGCTAGCATTCTGACAGCAATAGTGTTAAAATCAAAAATACATTAATCAATTTAGGCACTAAGGAGGCGATAATGAACGCCAAAGCTACCACAGGCTTGGAAAACAAACGAGTTATCGAGAAGAGCTAGCAAGAAACTCGATTTCGTTTATTTTTTCATGGTATAATTTTTTTACAAACATAGATAATTAAATTCGTTAGTGGATGTATATAGATTGACGTTATTTTCAAACATCACCATCGTTCACATACCTATTGTCAGAAAGTAGGAGGTTGTCTGCTCTATTCTCCCAACTCTTTATATTGCTAGCAGTTCGAATTTTTAACCCAGATTGTCCCTTGGCTACCTCCCTGGTTTACAACCTCGTTATGCCCTTGTCATGTGCTCAACACTAACTTAATACTACTCCAAATTCCTTTAACTGCAGCTGAGCACAGAGGGCCCATAGAATATAATAGTTTAGACTTTAAGAAAATCATACCTACTCATTGAGAGATGTTTCAGTCCTATATATAATTTTGTGATTTTGTAATTACGGTATAATTTATACGAGGGTAAGTAAGTCCTTGGAATTTTCGTTGGAATCTTTAATCTGTTATGTTATGGCTTTTATGTTTTATTCATAATCTTGTGTTATTTGACTGTATATTTTGTAATATTTCGTAATATAGTTCGGTTCTTGTGCATAAGTCAAGTGGATAGATTGCAAACCCTTGAAATATATATTTCATAAAGTTCTAATATACATTTTAAAGCAACGGCGACATTATAATTATTTTTTAAGTTAAAACTTTTTTAGCCCCCCTGTGATTTGAAACTCGATGTAATGAAGAAGATATAAACATATATATCTTTATCTTATATATCTTATCTTTTTGTATGGTGGTAGAGCTACGCTGAAACTATTACTGGTTCCAGCATGAATGGGTCGGCTCGCCCGGGGTAGTACCACCCTCTCATAGAAAACCGACGTGAAGTAACAGTGCTTGCATTGTTGCGTTTCGTTCGGTCAGTGAGAGCGCCGGAGACCCACTTCCCCTCCCCTCTCCTCTCTCCTCTCCCTCTCCCTCCTCTAACCCTTCCCCCCAAAGGATGGCAACGCACTTGCGACTCCTCTGGTGTTGTTAGTGTCCATGGACGGTGGTAATCACTTAACATCAGGTGACCAACCTGTTCGTTTGCCATCTATGACATAAAAAAAAATCTATATACATTACAATACAATATCGTTTATCTTAATATTTTATCAGTTTTTGATGGATTCATTCCTATCATGTGTGAACTGCACACATGTTTTGTTATCAAAACAGTTTACGCACGTAGTTTATATCTCCGCCTCCCAGAGGATACTAACAAAGCCCACGGGATACGCGAATAACGAGATATAGTAGTCCGGTGAAGCTGTAAAGACCTTGCCAGGTCAATAGCATAGTCAGTTCGAAAAAAAAAAAAAAAAACGAGATATAGCGGCAATCGCTAGACGGCTGATAGCTCCAATAAACACAACCAAAAGAATTGTACATATTACAACATAATGCAGAGTTGACTCATTGTTGTGTTTATTATCACACTATGCGCCATATGCGTTTGTGGTCATTGGCACAGAGAGCGAGCCAATACAATATTACTACGGGAAGAGCGAGCGGTCTGTGAATTGTGATTATTGTGTCGTGCTTTGCAGTACACGATTGGAAACGGGCGTGTTAAGGCGTTCGTATTACTTTAGAAATTGGCGCGAATTCCCTTCATGTGACCGAACGTGAACTAGTCTGTAAAACTAAGTAGTGAATTAATTAAATTATTTCAAGTGTATATACCTACTACGCGTGAGTATTTAATTTTATTAATATATTTTCAAGTGAAAATAAATGCTTACAAGAAAATAACGATCATATGCCAGTTCTATAGACAATAAATACGAATAAAGAATAATAAATATATACGGATAACTTTGTACCAAGGAGTTACAAATTAAACTAAATATACTTACATAAGCTAAATATTTTATTTTTGTATTAAAGTTGCCTTTAATTGATTTTTGCAACGTTTATGAATAAGTATAATAGCTATGTAATGTGATTGTAAAGTGCTTACAACATGTATGTATGCATTTAATTTGTAAGTGAATTAATACATTCCAAACTATAACACTTCAAAGATTATTTAATATAAAAACGATTTCATATGTCTACAAATTTAGTAAACTATATGTAAATAACAAATTTATTATTTATTTCAATACGATTGTAATATAACACGTATCGTAATTCTATGTTTACGAACAGAACATTTCTAAACTTAATGATTATATTAAATAATTAATCTTAATGAGTTTTATAAGATATAACAATATATTTTTAAAGCAATTATCATTCATTTAAAGATACTATTATAATTATCTAATAGTTTAGGCAACAAGTAGGTTTAATAACAATCCTAAGCCGTTATTATCTGTTTCGTGCGTGGAGTTTTTGGCGGGATCTTCTCTGTCATGTGGTATTTTTCTATTCATACGTTTGCGTTTCTTAATACATTTCGGGTGATATCGTTGGGTTATTGTATAATAGTGGAATAGAATATAAATAATAACAAGAATTAAAATTTCTTAGAAACTACTATCAAGATATATACTTATATAATTATATTACCTATTCTATGATACCAACATTTTGTTTCAACATTAAAGATTAGATGATAATACATTTTTTTTTCTCGAACTGACTACGCTATTGTCCTGGCAGGGTCTTCACAGCTTCACCGGACTATAAATAATAATACAGATTTGGATCTAAAAGGCGTGTATCTAACACAAGTACATATTTGAGTTTTTCGCGCGATCTTAGTCTGTCATGTAGAGAATTTTGTATTTTATTCATAATGTTGTGTTATTCGGTTCTATATTTTCTAATATTGGTGGCATTTTAGGTAATACAGTTCGGTTATTGTGCATAAGTGAAGTGGACGGGAAATAATAACGGGGAATATGAATTCTGAGATGCCACAAATACTCCCTGAAAAGCTTTGAAAAGGAGACCACTATCGCGTTAGAACATCGAATTTGTCACAATTACTGGCATTATCTAAAAGATAGGTTGTCAATAAAAAAAGTATTGCGCAGAGTCCTTCCACACGGAAGAAGTGAAACTTCGTAATACGGAAATGAAAATAGGAAGGGGTAGAAATTGATTTTTAGTGAAATCATATTGTTTCTTTAAGAGAAACTTTATTAACATTGCTTACAATTCACAATTGATCGCATTTTTTAATTATCATTTTCGAGTGGAGATCCAAATCTATAACATTTACAATGGGATTGTGATAACTAAAGTAAGATACGAAATGTTTGAATTCTATTTTTTCAATATTTCTTGCAAAAACTGCATCAAGGAATATTGGACGCTACTCGTCGCTAACGCTTGCGTTGGCCTGTAAGAGGTATACTACGCGCATGGGTTCAAGTGCCACGTATTCACTCTCGCTCTGTCTCTTACTATTCCCCCTTAGCGTTAAACGTTTAACGCAACCTTGTTGGAAGTCGCATTAGAAGTTTCACTTCAGAATTTTACGTTATGATGCTATATGTGATAATTAATAGCTTTTCGGTTGATATAATTCGTAGTCAGTTCGAAAATAAATTGATATAGCGATTTTGTTTCAATATTGAAGATTAAACGATAATACGAATTTAGATCGAAAAGGCTTGTATCCAATACAAATATATATCTATTTGTGCACGACTTTAAGTCCACACCCAAAGAAATTAAGTATTAAACATTGATATACAAAAACCCAAGATGCACGCTTAACGTCTCACAGCCGGTACAGAAAAATGAGTGCATAATTTTGGATTATGCAGTCATTCCAAATGGTCTCGCATCGCTTGCAGTCTAGTAAAAACATCTTTAAATCATTCAAGTAACGTTGAATTTCCAAACATATGTTCATCGCATAACCATAACCATATATTGGGGAGTTTTTGCGGCCGGTTTTCAGCGCTACTTTTATTCGAGACTGTGTGTCTTGGGTTTTTATATATCAATGGTATTAAAACAAAACTCAAATCACTTAAACTACCAATACGAAATGTTATTTATTTTAATGTACATTTTTTAGAAATTTAAACTGTAGTGCATAAATGATAAACGCAATTAGTATACAATGGATAAAAATACGGAAAGCATAAGATAAGCCCTAACCTCGAAGCCTGTTGAAGTAGGTTAAATAGGTATTTAGGATAATAAAAATGCAATAATATTTTACTGTTTGTACTCGACATGTGTAAGTACGAGTCAATTATCAACAAAGAATTAAATACTACTTAATACTGTAAATGTGTATGTGAGTTTGTTCATTACGTTTTCCCGCTTTAACGAGAACCGATCATCGTAAACTGTACACACAAACAATCGCGTACACTCCATTAGAAGTACAGATAAGGTTACGGGGTACTTTTCATTCATAAAAAATGTATGAATTATTTTATTTTTGGCAACCAAATGTTCAAGTAGATTATTACTTATGAACATTATCAATATAAAATTATGCAAGCACGTAATCAGAAGTAACAGAGAAAGACATAGGGTACTTACATAAAAAATGTATTATTTATTTTATTTTTGGAAACCTCTAGTAGATTACTACTGCCAAAGTCAAGTAGGTAATGATTTTACAAGTTTCTTGTGATCATTTCAATGAACTAACAAGACGGTGGCTTGTTAGAACTTTCAGTGGAGTTTTTGTGATAAGTCAGAATCTATGTTCCGTGGTAATATTTCCCATCCACTTCACTGGTGCACAATAACCAAACTATATTACGTATAACACTACCAATATTACAATTATCATTATAAAACAAAGTCCTCTGCCACGTCTGTCAGTTCGCGATAAACTCAAAAACTACTGAACGGATTTTCATACGATTTTCGCCTGTAGATAAATTAATTTATGAGGAAGATTTTGGTTTATAATTTGTCAAGTTTTTTTTTTAATTATCAGAACGGTATAATTTCCGCCGGGCCCGCTAGTGAAGTATAACATTCACTACATAACATTCCAAGATCCGGCCAAAAACTCAATATTGTTCTACATTAACCCCGTGGATAGTCCAAAACCATAACGGCGTTATTACAAAAAAGTTAAATACGTAGTGAACCTTGGCTTTAAAAAGGTATCATATTAAATGCACCGCGGTCGCTGCATGTTCGCCATCTTGCTATTTTGTCTCGCTTTGGTTACGTTAGGTTAGACTTGTGAAAAAGGATAACGCGAACTTGCCTCGGGCGAGCGCGGTGCATTTATTAGGAATCTTTTTTAAACCAAGTATTTAATACGTATTTAACTTTTTTGTAATAAAACGGCAAAGGTTTAAGCTCCATATCTATACATATAATAAGAATGTATATGTCACGTGCCTGTACTTTTTAGATTTTTGTGAAAAAAATAACAATTGGAATAAGTAACAAAATACATTTCAATCATTTAAAAAAAATGTCTCTCTGTCTGTTTGTATGAAAACTCCGTACTGCTAAAGTACTGTGTTCACGTTGAATCATAAAGCATATCCTCGAGTAAAATTTAGTCTTGGTTTCATTAAAATCGGTTCACTCTGTTAAAAGTTATTGTAATTTTAATGAGGACGACGATTTAGGTACGAGAATAAAGTAGATAAATAAATGGACTTAATACATTCAGATGATTTTGTTAGTCACTATTTTTTTTACATTATGTTCCACGCGGACGGAGTCGCGGATACAGCTAGTAAACGAATATAAACCTCATGAGGCACAGGTCTACCGACTCTTGGCAGTATAAGCTTAAAAAAATCTTATATATTAAGCCTCGATAACTTTTGACGAAGTATCACCCGCCATAAAGCGTCTCAAGCTTAGAAAGTCCCCAGGTCCCGATGGAATCAGGAACGAGGTGCTGAGACTCCTTCCTGACCATATCATAGCTCTATTGGTCTGCATCTTCAATGCGGCCATGTCCCAGGGCCACTTTCCAGCCGCCTGGAAGAAGGCCGTAGTGATAGGCATACACAAGCCCGGCAAAAAAGCTACGCTTCCCGATAGCTATCGCCCGATCAGCCTGTTAGATACATTAGGTAAATTATACGAGCGGCTCCTTCTGAACCGTCTCCAGGTCTCGATTACAGATTTAAAATTAATACCACCTGAGCAGTTCGGATTTCGTGCCGAACACTCTTGCACGAATCAAGTACACCGCCTCACGGAGTACATTTTCTCTAATTTTAATGCCGACCCGAAACGTAAACCGAAACGCACAATTGCAGTTTTTTTCGATGTCGCCAAAGCCTTCGATAAGGTCTGGCATGGAGGGCTCATCCATAAATTATGTAAATATCACGTACCCGATAAGTTAATACATATTATCCACGATTTTCTCACTGATAGGACTTTCCGCTTTAGAGTGGATGGGGAACTCTCCCTGCCCCACCCGATACGCTCAGGTGTGCCACAGGGCTCCATACTCGCGCCCTCGCTTTTCAATCTGTTCATCAGTGACCTACCTCGGTCTAAACGGGTCGAGGTAGGTTGCTATGCTGACGATACCGTTATTTGTTTGTTTGTTTGTTTGTTTGTTTGTTTGTTTGTTTGTTTGTTTGTTTGTTTGTTTGTTTGTTTGTTTGTTTGTTTGTTTGTTTGTTTGTTTGTTTGTTTGTTTGTTTGTTTGTTTGTTTGTTTGTTTGTTTGTTTGTTTGTTTGTTTGTTTGTTTGTTTGTTTGTTTGTTTGTTTGTTTGTTTGTTTGTTTGTTTGTTTGTTTGTTTGTTTGTTTGTTTGTTTGTTTGTTTGTTTGTTTGTTTGTTTGTTTGTTTGTTTGTTTGTTTGTTTGTTTGTTTGTTTGTTTGTTTGTTTGTTTGTTTGTTTGTTTGTTTGTTTGTTTGTTTGTTTGTTTGTTTGTTTGTTTGTTTGTTTGTTTGTTTGTTTGTTTGTTTGTTTGTTTGTTTGTTTGTTTGTTTGTTTGTTTGTTTGTTTGTTTGTTTGTTTGTTTGTTTGTTTGTTTGTTTGTTTGTTTGTTTGTTTGTTTGTTTGTTTGTTTGTTTGTTTGTTTGTTTGTTTGTTTGTTTGTTTGTTTGTTTGTTTGTTTGTTTGTTTGTTTGTTTGTTTGTTTGTTTGTTTGTTTGTTTGTTTGTTTGTTTGTTTGTTTGTTTGTTTGTTTGTTTGTTTGTTTGTTTGTTTGTTTGTTTGTTTGTTTGTTTGTTTGTTTGTTTGTTTGTTTGTTTGTTTGTTTGTTTGTTTGTTTGTTTGTTTGTTTGTTTGTTTGTTTGTTTGTTTGTTTGTTTGTTTGTTTGTTTGTTTGTTTGTTTGTTTGTTTGTTTGTTTGTTTGTTTGTTTGTTTGTTTGTTTGTTTGTTTGTTTGTTTGTTTGTTTGTTTGTTTGTTTGTTTGTTTGTTTGTTTGTTTGTTTGTTTGTTTGTTTGTTTGTTTGTTTGTTTGTTTGTTTGTTTGTTTGTTTGTTTGTTTGTTTGTTTGTTTGTTTGTTTGTTTGTTTGTTTGTTTGTTTGTTTGTTTGTTTGTTTGTTTGTTTGTTTGTTTGTTTGTTTGTTTGTTTGTTTGTTTGTTTGTTTGTTTGTTTGTTTGTTTGTTTGTTTGTTTGTTTGTTTGTTTGTTTGTTTGTTTGTTTGTTTGTTTGTTTGTTTGTTTGTTTGTTTGTTTGTTTGTTTGTTTGTTTGTTTGTTTGTTTGTTTGTTTGTTTGTTTGGTTGAACGCTATGATCTCAGGAACTACCAGTCCGATTTGAGAAAATCCTTCGGTTTTAAATAACTCATTTATCGAGGAAGGCTACAGGCTATATATCATCACGCTAAGACCAATAGAAGCAGAGCACTAATGAAGAATGTTTCAAAATCGGGCACTTTTTTCCTTTTGAGAGATTTCGTTAGTAGTAGTAATAATATTCGTTCAATAGGACAGGCGAAGGAATTAATCCATACTGCCAATTCTGAAGTTGTCAATATAGGTATTTCTTATATATCCTTTAATCAATTTTATTCCATGTCTAAGTTACAATAAAGGCATAAGCGCCAAATCTTCTATATAATATGTCGTACATTATTTTATCCATCATTATTATTTTTTTAGTCTTCATAATCATAAAACAAAATTGTTCAAATAAAGATTTCGTTAGCGTTAGTATTATATACGTTGCCATGGTAACGTGGTAAGTTTCTATCGCAAACATTTTCGAAGTTTATTTTGTTTTCCTATGGAAAAAGTTTATACTACTTTTATTTCTAATTTTTTATTTGTTCTCTATTACGTATTATAAAAATAAAGTTTATGTATGTACAATTAAAATAACAACTTTTTGATGAATGGCTAAGGCTACAAATGAACAAAAAAAAATTTCTTTATACTTTGTCTATATTTTTATATTAGTATATTTCTCTGTTTGTTTGTTTGTTGCGGGTAATCTCCAAAACGGCTGGACCTATGTTAACGGGAATTTTACTTACTGCCAGATAGCCGAAATTATATCGGTTGACATATTCTATTTTATTTGTCCGCGGTTTCGTCCGCATGGCTATTTCCGAAATGGTTGGACCGATTTTCACGGGGTATTTACTGGTAGATAACAGACCTTATAAAAAGTAATTTAGGTTTTTTATTCGCCTTCGGCCGCAGTGGAATATCCGTAATGCTTGAACTGATTTTCACGGGACTTTCACTGGAAGATAACTCACCTTATAAGAAGTAACTATTTTATTTTGTTTCTCAAGACTTTGTCCGCAATATCCTACTATCTCCTAATTGATTGGACCGACTTTCACGGGGCTTTTACGGGCAGATAACTAGCGGGCTCGGAAGACGTTGTCGCGCCCGGATAATAGAATGAAAACTTTGACAAATTATACCTAAACCTTCCCCATGAATTATCATTCTATCTACTGGTGAAAACAGCATGAAAATGGTAGTTTTTGACTTTATCGCGAACGATAAGCTGACAGAGGACTTTTTTTAACCGACTTCGAAAAAGGAGGAGGTTACTATGTTCGGTTGTATGTATTTTTTTCATGCATGTTAATCGAGATTTTAGTTAATTATGAACCGATTTTAATGATTCTCTTTTTATTTGAATTGGTACACTACACGTCTCACGTCATCAATTTCACATGGACTAATACATAGGTAGCAGTCAATCACTACATAGTGTACCAATTCAAATAAAAAGAGAATCATTAAAATCTCCAAGAATAAATATACATAATTGAAAGTCATATATTTGTATGTAATATGATTTATATCATCTTTTTGGTCAATTTGGCGGCCATATTGTCTTATTTACCACGTTTGCTTCTACATAACTCAGTTATTATAGCAACGTATAAGAATAACTTAAGTATATCGACAATACGGGCATATTATATCTATCTATAAAATGAAAGATTTAAGATATATTGTTCGATAATGTATAGCTTATAATTTTCATTATTTTCTTATATAGTGTTAGTGAGTACTGAGTTTGGTATATAGTAGGTTGAAGTTCCAGTTATGTTGCTGATGATAAATCCCATCCCACTCGATATACTATTTGTATTCATATATCTAATGTACACGTTATATGTTACAGTTGGCGTGAGTGTCGTAGTTACAAATGTTTTTGAAAAAACTTTTCTGTAATGTACACACCCACTCACAATTTTCCATTTCTTTAATACATTTTTAAAAAGCGCGTGCGGAGCCGCGGGTAACAGCTAGTATATTATAAAACTTAAAAAAACATGTATTGTAAAATCATATTTTTTACGCAAAATGTACTTTTAAGTAAACATTTTTTCATTTATACGAACTTTTTTTACTAAACCATGAAATTTGCAACTTATGATGTGAATAAAAAAAATTAAAACAAGAGCCGCCATTTTTAAATTTGATTTTGAACAATCAGCCGAGGAGTTAAAACATTCGAAACCTCGGACAAAAGCTAGCTGAGTACTTGTCTTGGTAATCTTGTTTCCTAAAATATATCGTAAAAGAGCTCTTAACACCGCACTAATGATCCAATTCCACTAAATCGTCAGCCTATATAGAATAACATTAAAAAACTAAATATACATAATCTATGACACAGATAAATCAATATTATCGATAATATCGGTCATTGATCTAAACACCGAGCAACTGTGTAAAGTTATAGATATAGTCAAGCTGATATTATATTTATACGCTGACAATACTTGTATTATTCCATAGGTTTCATAAAAGACAACGCCACATCTCAATGTCTGCTCATAAATGAGTTTACAGGTCGAAAACTAATAAACCGATTTATATGATTATTTTTATATCTAATACCTGTATTTTTGTAATGTTTTTTTAAATATTTTATAGTTTTGACCACAACCTCACCTCATGTTAAATGACGATTGTACATAACAATAATAAGAACAACTAAGCCATCCAGTATATCAACACTTAACATATACCAGGTGACTGTTTAGACACTCGCAGTATTCTAGGATATGACAGTTGATATGATATTGATTGATATTACTCGGGCATATCCATCCTCTGTTGCTCGGCGAGATGGATATCCGTTAGGGATTTCCCCGTGGAGAAAAAAAGTATATGACACTTCATGGTAACATAGCATATAATGATATTAAAACAAATACCAATAAACAACCAAGAAAACCTAAGTTAAAGTTTGTTCTATTACTTTCAAAAGTATAACTACAGACATATAAATAAAATAATAAACCTAAGTACAATGACCGGTGGCAAAAGCTACATTGGGCGACCCGGAGCTAATAACTTTCGATAGTAAAACGGACAATAAACCCTTTTGTTTTGTTCCTGACGTTCCCACGTTCCCTTTCAAATTGAAATGAAATAACCCGACGGTCATTGACACTGTACTTTAACATAGACGGGTAGAGGATTGTGTATAATTTTTGTATCTTTCTAGACAATTACAACAAATATTAAGCACCTATTTTTTAAAATAATTTAGAACGAGAATCGAGTGCAGAGTGTCGTCTAGAAATATTGCTACTGTCTAAATAGTCACCTGGTATTTTAATATATTAAATAGTATTCAGTAAAAGTTATAAGATTAAAAGTGAACAAAACGACTTCCATCATGTTGTATTATTTATCCTAAACTATTAAAATTAACTAATGTAGTGGACAGTTGTTCCGATTAGAAATTACTAAAAAAACACATTACAAAAAAATAAGATAAAAGTAATGAATTATTTTTTTATGATTAAATATATAACTCCTCTATGGCATCTAATTTACTCTTATTGTTAAGATAATAATCATTATGTACAAAAAAACAACACTAAATATTTTTTAACAATATAAACAACACTAAAAAACATTAACAATAATTGTATAATTCAGAAGAACGGAGCTGAGGACATAATTTATGCGATAGCCTTTTGTTTGTTTTCTAAAATATAGAATATTCACTTCAAAAGTTGTTATTGTTGATCGAAGCTACAATAGCAATATATAAGCTATTGACCAAACTAAAATGAATCAATGAATTACTTTGTTGTTTACGATGACCACTCCTCGTGAAAGGTAACTTCGACAAAATACAATCATTCCCCGACATTATCAATCATTCATCAGATTATAGGTCTAACACCCGGCTTCATATCACAATTAATATCCTGAAGTCCGGTACTAAATATATGTTATCTGACCGCCGCCGCAATATTTTCCACTCTTATCGCACCGTCTAAACAATATTGTAGCTACATTCGACCCACAGACAGTATTTATTTGTACGATAGTAAAGTACGTTCGCTTGTTTAATTAACGATGATCTGTTAACGGAATTCAAACCGCTCAATTCCGATCGTCACTTGAACTTGAACTCGCTTGAATTCAAACGTTTGAATTCTGAACTTTAGTGTTTGTCGAAGTATTGTTAATCGATTTTTGGTTGATGTGTAGTGTTGAAGTAGTAGATTCCTATCAAATGTTTTAGTTCCAAAGTGTTTATAACTTGAGAAGGTTTTTGAACTGAATGTAAGTAATTCTATTCCAAGGCCATAACTGACCATGCTAGTTCACTATAGACTTACTTGAAAGTATCGATAATTTTATGTTTTCCATTACAAGATTTTACTACAATTTTTGAAGATTTTAGTCTCCATTACAGTATTTTATTCATCGTCAACTCATAGTATTTCACTCCTAATTTCGACAAATGTGTCGTTTCATTTTAAAATGAACTAAATCCAATTTTAATCGTTCATATAACATGTTTAATTTTCATTAAGATTTCAAGTTTTTATACAACGACACGGAAGTTAAAGCTTTGCCGTTCGTAAGTTTTTTTTTATGATCTTAAAATTTTACATGTACGACATTTGACGATTGAAAAATAACGTTAAATAAGAGGCTAAGCATGGATTTAGCTTCTTTTGAAATGTAACGACTCAGGGGGCCTAAGCAAGATACTTATCTACAATCGCTAACACCAGTAGAAAACGGAAAAATGTACGGAGATGACATATCTGAACGCTATATCACGTGATCAAAACAAATAATTATCACGTGATATAGCGTTCAGATATGTCATCTCCATACATTTTTCCGTTTTCTACTGGTGTTAGCGATTGTAGACAAGTAACTTGGCTAGGCCCCTTGCTTAAATTCAGGCTCGTGTATAATATAGTCAAGAATGTAATACAAAACGGAACTAATACACTATTATAGGAATCTAGAATTGGCAACTATTTATTCTAACGTTGTCTCTTTGTTTCCAACATGACAATAGGTGTATCAGTTTGTACACGCGGAGGAAGTGAAAGTTCTTTAGCTTATATTTATTAAATTATTTATATATATGAGAATGCTCACAAACTCTATACTATACGAAGTCCTGTAGTATAAATACTTAGCTATACATTTACTCATTTTGGTATACTACAAGACCCAAACAGACACTTATACATACTTACACTAACACATAAATACCTACCTTAACGCGTAACGCAATTTTTAGTCTACCGTGCCATAAGAAGTTTCACTTTAATAAAATTATTCTTATAATTATGAATTACCATGTGGTTTTTGGTTCAAACAAACAAACAATCTTATGAGATGTATAATATTAATATTAGTACAGAATATATGAGACCGTTACATTTGAAAATCCATTTTTAGCCGTACCTAATAATTTACGTTATTTTTCAAGGTCTTCAAATTTTAGACATGTAAAAAACAGAAAAATACTAAAAACCTTATGACCGATAAAATTGGAACTTCGTTCTTGGTTTATAAAAATTGGAAATCCTAAAAAAAATTATAAACATGTTAAATGAACGATTAAAATTGAATTTCGCTCATTTTCAAATGACACATGTATTTTATATTACTATTGATTTACAAATAACATTAGGTATAGATAATTCACAAACGAAAAAGAAATAGAAATACTAAATAGCGACCATTTTATCAATTGCCACACAAGGCCACAACTCTTGAATAAACCCAGACAAAAATACTGACACTCATTATCTAATCATCGAAAGTACCGCCTAGTAACATTTTTATCTCTAAATAACTCTTAATCTCGAATATTCTATATAGTTTTTTGGCCGTAATTCAACTAAAGTTCCTTAATTTTTACAGAATCAATATTAAAGAGAATAGGAACGAATATTTCAAACTTTTTTAATTTTTAGCACTATAACTCGTCAATAGCTACTAAACAATTTAAAAAAAATCGTTGCACTATGTTCTATTTTGAATTATTGAAATAAATTATAGTATGAAAATTATTTAAATTTCATATTTTGTAAATTTAAGTTACTATCATTAGGCTTAACAAGGTGGTGGCTCCCTTTTTAAAACTTTCTATGAAGTTTTCGTGGCATCTTAAACTCCATGCTCGCGGTATTATTTCCACTCCACATCACTTGTGCACGCATAATAACCGACCTGTATTGGAAATGACGCTCCTCTCTACGCATCCACCAAAAACGAATTTAACTATAAAAATATGTTGTGCTATATTATGTACAAGTCTCCGCCCGCGACTTCGTTCTCGTGGAATAGTTACTTTGGGCTGACGCTAACACGCAGCGGAAGCTCTCAAGATGAAAAAAGAATAGATTTTGAGATATTCTTCATTGGTGCTCCGCTACTACTGGTCTTAGTATAATGATATATAGCCTTCTATAACCTTCCTCGATAAATGAGCTATATAACACTCAACGAATTTTTGAAATTGGACCAGTAGTTCTTGAGATTATCCCCTACAGCGTCACCAACTCTAAACTCAGAACGTTACAAATTCCTAACTTTACCTCTTTATAATATTAGTATAGATTAAAGATAAACCCGATCGAGTTTCTTGCCGGCTCTTCTCGATGACTGGGTTGTTTATAACCATGTCAAGCGGGTTTTAATGTCTAAAAGCTATTATAGGGTGGATTAATATGTGAACGATTGTGACGTCTGGAAATGACGCCCCTCTCTGTGCATCCACTAAAAACGAATTTAACTATTTACATTTTGTAAAAATATATAACATGAAGAGAAAACCAGATCGAGTTTCTTGCAGGTTCGTCTCGATGACTGGGTTGTTTTCCGAACTGGTGGTAGCTTTGACGTTCATAAGCGCCTTCTCAGGGCCTAAATTGAACAAATACTTTTTGAGTTTGATCACTTTTGCTGACCAGGGGGTGGGGGCGGTGAGAAATTACAGAAACCGTGCTTACGTAATACTTGAGCCAACTCTTTTTGTATGCAAAATGCGGTATGAATGGGTCAGCTCGCCCGGGGTACTACCACCCGACCCACAGAAAACCAATGTGAAGTAACAGTGCTTGCATTGTTGCGTTTCGATCGGTCAGTGAGAGCGCCGGAGACCAGCCACCCCTCCCCCAAATACAAGCTGGCAGGGCACTTGCGACTCCCCTGGGGTTGCTAGTGTCTATGGACGGCGGTGATCACTTTCCATCAGGTGACATGTTCGTTTGCCTTCTATGATATAAAAAACGCTTCGAAACTTTTATCTGTAATAAAGTGAGATATTTAACAACAAAAAAACGTCTTTATGATATAAACAAATCTTTATCACTTTTATTATAACTAAGTTACTTGCAATTTTTTCTCATATCATTCAACAAACAGAAATGATTACGACAGACAACAGGAAAAGAATCATATGAATTATCTTTATTTGAAGCATTTTATGAATATGGGATTTCAGTTGACATTATCAATTCATTCTCTGATAAAACTGGTGGTACCTCTTCATTATTTATAAACGTTCTGTACTGATTGAATTCTTATCGCTGGTTATAGTTGATGTAACAGCTTGGATATATAAAACCCAAGATGCACAGTCAACGCCTTAATCCCGTCCGATTAATGAATGCACAATTGAAAATTCTAAGCTCATTTCAAATGGTATCTCACCACTCGCGTCTTTGGACTTTTTGTACGCTGCTTTGTAAAAACAACTTTAAATGATTCGCGTAAGGTTGAATTTGCGAAAATTTTTATATATCAATGTGTAACAGTCTTAATTTTTTTTTTTTATAGGAAGCCATTATGTTCTGCTCTATGCTTTTTTTATATCGTCATTTGTGAACCGATTTGAATGATTTTTGAAGTGATAACTTCTTTAGGCGCGTTGAGCTATATTTTTGGCAGAAGATAAATTTATAGTTTCGCGTCATGACATGCTAGTAAACGTGACCGGCCGTATTGCGCTTGCGCGGCTTCCGTTAGACAAACGACGTGTAGTATAGGAGCCTATGTATATTTAATATTAATGTTTTGCAGCTCATCAGACGTTTGGTTGATTAATAGACTTTATAAAAACGTATATAATTATTGCTCCGAGTGCCAATAGATATGGAAACCACACTAACGTTAATAATTCAATAAACAAAATCTGAAATTTAAATATTGTCATTCACACTGTAATTAAGAACACATTTATTTCATTGTTTTGAGTTTTCGCTTCTGTCGGCAGTCCTTACGACTGCCTCGACTTTTTTTTCCATTACCACTTAATCCGGTAATTATAACTTAAAGGAAAGTCTAAAAATTCTTAATAACGAATATCCACTGCGAACTTAATCTAACTGACCAAATTATATTACCTTCGCAATATCCAGGAGACTGGGCATCTTACATATTAAGTTATAACTTCTTTATAAGGCTTTTTTATAAGTTCTGCTGGCATGGAATACTGTATACATCGATGAGATGGTTCCGCCCAATAACTCCTGGATGCCTTGGATAAATTACAGCGATAGGTTGTCGCTATTGTGAAAGATGTATTACTAACAAACTATAATCGCTTCAGTTACGAGGTCAGTGACTCACCGAGTGTGTTTTGTCGTCTTTATCATGGCAAGTGCTTTGAAGAGTCATTAAACCTCCCACAGAACTATACAGGCAGGCCACAGGCCACAGTTATTTGTAAGGACAAAGTTCGAAAATTCTTATGTATACCGTACTGTCTTAATCACCACCAAGCCTGGTCGCTTCTTGTTATGATATCGAGTCCTTCAAACGAGGTATAAAGAAGCATTTCTGCAGGTTGGCATGACGGTGTAAACTGCCTATGGTATTTATTTATTACCGACAACCGCTGTTGTTTGTGGACTTAGCCGTATTTTTCATTTGATACCAGGGGCAACCATTTTGACGAGCTATTATAACAAAATATATTTGGGCATAATATTCCACATAGCCGTGAGTAAAGATCAAAATCAAAACATACTTTATTCAATTTAGGCCCTGACAAGGCGCTTATGAACGTCAGAACTACCACCGGTTCGGAAAACAACCCACTCATCGAGAAGAACCGGCAAGAAACTCGATCTGGTTTTCTCTTCGTGTTATATATTTGTACAAAATGTAAATACATAGTTAAATTCGTTTTTAGTGGATGCACAGAGAGGGGCTTCATTTCCAGACGTCACAATCGTTCACATATTGATCCACCCTATAATAGATTTTAGACATTAAAACCCGCTTGACATGAACTTGTACTTGAACTCACTATCCGGCAAAACGATAATTGCTTTGAGACTTTGTTATAAAACCTAACACTATTACATAAAAAAACCGTTTTTGGTCTTAGTGAGCCTCGAGCATGGAACGACCAATTTGTTGTTGTTTCTAATATTTATATTTTGTTGGTCTTTTACTAAATCAAGCCTATCTAAGTTTTTACGGACATACAATAAATTATCAAGAATATATTAGGAGAGCAGAGATATAGGCCTTTATATAGTATTTCAAGCGCAATGATATTCCTATGTACCTACTTGTAGTATCATTATTCAAACAGATACGAAATCACAGCCGGAATTATTAACTTAAGACTTTTTATTATATTTTGTATGAAAAAGATCTTACGTACTGTGTAGTTCCTGAGATCATGGCGTTCAACCAAACAAACAAACAAACAAACTCTTCAGCTTTATATATTAGTATAGATTACGGAACAGTACGTAAGATCTTTTTCATACAAAATATAATAAAAAGTCTTAAGTTAATAATTCCGGCTGTGATTTCGTATCTGTTTGAATAATGATACTACAAGTAGGTACATAGGAATATCATTGCGCTTGAAATACTATATAAAGGCCTATATCTCTGCTCTCCTAATATATTCTTGATAATTTATTGTATGTCCGTAAAAACTTAGATAGGCTTGATTTAGTAAAAGACCAACAAAATATAAATATTAGAAACAACAACAAATTGGTCGTTCCATGCTCGAGGCTCACTAAGACCAAAAACGGTTTTTTTATGTAATAGTGTTAGGTTTTATAACAAAGTCTCAAAGCAATTATCGTTTTGCCGGATAGTGAGTTCAAGTACAAGTTCATGTCAAGCGGGTTTTAATGTCTAAAAGCTATTATAGGGTGGATCAATATGTGAACGATTGTGACGTCTGGAAATGAAGCCCCTCTCTGTGCATCCACTAAAAACGAATTTAACTATGTATTTACATTTTGTACAAATATATAACACGAAGAGAAAACCAGATCGAGTTTCTTGCCGGTTCTTCTCGATGAGTGGGTTGTTTTCCGAACCGGTGGTAGTTCTGACGTTCATAAGCGCCTTGTCAGGGCCTAAATTGAATAAAGTATGTTTTGATTTTGATCTTTACTCACGGCTATGTGGAATATTATGCCCAAATATATTTTGTTATAATAGCTCGTCAAAATGGTTGCCCCTGGTATCAAATGAAAAATACGGCTAAGTCCACAAACAACAGCGGTTGTCGGTAATAAATAAATACCATAGGCAGTTTACACCGTCATGCCAACCTGCAGAAATGCTTCTTTATACCTCGTTTGAAGGACTCGATATCATAACAAGAAGCGACCAGGCTTGGTGGTGATTAAGACAGTACGGTATACATAAGAATTTTCGAACTTTGTCCTTACAAATAACTGTGGCCTGTGGCCTGCCTGTATAGTTCTGTGGGAGGTTTAATGACTCTTCAAAGCACTTGCCATGATAAAGACGACAAAACACACTCGGTGAGTCACTGACCTCGAAAAATAAACTTTGAAAATGTTAGCGTTGATACTTACCACATAACTTCAGAATTGGCAGTATGGATTAATTCCTTCGCCTATAAACTATTTGAATAGGAAAAAAAACTTTGAAAATGTTAGCTTTGATACTTACTACATAACTTCAGAATTGGCAGTATGGATTAATTCCTTCGCCTGTCCTATTGGACGAAAATTATTACTACTACTTACTACGTTACCATGGCAACGTAAATAATAATAACGTAATCGCTCAAAAACAAAAAAAGTGCCCGATTTTGAAA
>MU158742.1:929143-945805 GCA_015888305.1 Antheraea pernyi | reverse complement strand
TCATACAAACAGACAGACAGACATTTCTAAAAATGATTGAAATGTATTCTATTACTTATTCCTAGACACCAGCAACATTTTTTTTCACGAAAATCGAAAAAGTGCAGACACGTTAGATTTATTATTATACTAGCTGTTACGCGCGGCTCCGCACGCGCTTTTTAAAAAATGTATTAAAGAAATGTAAAATTGTGAGTGGGTGTGTACATTACAGAAAAGCTTTTTCAAAAACATTTGTAACTACGACACGCACGTCAACTGTTATATGTAACGTGTACATTAGATATAAGAATGCAAATAGTATATCGAATGGGATGGGGTTTATCATTAGCAACATACCTGGAACTTCAACCTACTATATACCAAACTCAGTGCTCACTAACACTATATAAGAAAGTAATGCAAATTATAAGCTATACATTATGGAACAATATATCTTAAATCCTTTATTATTTAGATATCATATGTCCGCGTGCGGAGCCGCGGGTAACAGCTAGTTCCCAATAAAATTTCTCGAATTTTCGGAATGTATTTCTTAAGACCCACATCCTAAAATGGCGTACCATGTTTTCAATTGTATTTTTAATTTCACGATATCATAAATGTCATGATTTAGTTAAAAAAAGATTCGTACAAATATAAGAAGAATACTTTACATAAGAATTTTCATTTTACAATACATAATTTGTTATTGTTCAAAGTTTTTTTAAATAAATCAGGTCTTGTTTAAGCTTATACTGCCAAGAGTCTGTTGACCTGTGCCTCATTTGGTTTACATTCGTTTGTTTGGAACTTAAACTCTTATGGTGTTATTATTATTATTATTAAAAAAGTTAAATACGTATTGAACCCTGGCTTTAAAAATGTTTCATATTAAATGCACCGCGGTCGCTGAATTTTCACCATCTTGCTCTTTTGTCTCGCTCTGGTTACGTTAGGTTAGACTTGTGAAAAAGGATAACGCGAACATGTCTCGAGCGAGCGCGGTGCATTTATTAGGAAACTATTTTATACCAAGTATGTAATACGTAATTACCCTTTTTTTAATATCACTGTTATGGTTTTCGACAGTCCTGGAGTTAACTATAATTGATTATTATAGCTTGTATCTATACTCACCTCTAATTCTCACAAGTGTATTAACAAAGAAAATTACACTAAAATTCCCTTTTACAGTAAGACCTAGGAATAAAATAAAACGGCGAATAAATAACCGAACGTCAATCTGATAATTCTGTCAATATTTTTGAAGATTGCAGTTTTTGGCGGGATTTTAGTCAGTCATGTTGGTGGCTTTTTATATTTTATTCATAATTTTGGATTATTCGACTCTGTATTTTGTAATATTGGTAGCATTTTACGTAATATAGTTCGATTATAGTGCACAAGGGAAGTGAATGGGAAATAATACCATGGAGCATGAATTCTGAAGTGCCACAAAAACTCCTTGGACAGTTCTAACAAGGCAGCCGCCATCTTGTTAGAACATTGAAGTTATCACAAGACTCTTGTAATATTATTACCTATTCGACAGTGGCAGTAATCTGGAAAATTGGTTCCCAAAAATATATTTAAATAAAAAAAGATATATTGTTGAAGATCTTCCTACTGTCACTCACTCACTTACCTTTTTATATTAAGATTTTTAACCTAAATTGTGCACTCTCCGTACGATATTCCGAACATTTTATTTTATTCAGATCTTGTCCTGATAATACAAGCACAACAGCTAAATAGGTGCAGCAGTTCTGAAGTTATCGGAGACATTCGTAGCTCATGAGAGATAATATTGAAAAACAAAAGTAATTCTCATTTCAATGAACTTAGTTTCGACTTGTTATCGTTATGATTTTTTTAAATAAAATACGAGCCGTGTGTAATTTGATTCGTCGAAGTGAATTGTTCTTTTTGTGCAAGCTTACACGTCGAGAGGAGTACGTTCCGCGAAACACAGCGGTTGCCAAACTTTTTGGAATAACTCTCTTTTATTAACACTTGAGACACTTTAAACGATCAGGATTGAATATTTATCATGTACCAATTGTTTATTTTTTACATTTTATTTTAACATAATTTGGAACTTAAAGTCAGTCTCTGATGATGTTCTTACAACATTTGTGAGAAAGTAAATTGATATACCATTTTATAATGAAAGAAACTACCAACTAAGGACATATAATATAAATATAATTAAAAATTCACGTATTTTTTCTAATACTTCTCTTTGTCGCTTGATTTGTATAAATTTGTCACGTTCATACGTATCTCTCTCTATACAATTTTGACCCACATTTAACATTCGAAGAGATTGAAATCAAAGGCTTCTCCTTGTAATACATAAAAACACAATACGTCACACTTGGGCTTAAAATTTTTGAGAACCAATAACATGAATAAAAAGATACACAAACCGAATTTTACAGCCTACCTTGACGCAATTCGGAGTATTTACTGCAGGTATTTTTTAATTTCTCAACAATCATATTTATGTTTTTTACATATAAGAATCAGAATCATTAAACAGAATAAAAAGTAATTTATTGCTATTTCGACGGAATTATATTTACCTTTTTTATATATATATTAGGAGGCAAACGTACAGGCGGGTCACTTGACGTTAAGTGATCACCGTCGTTCATAGACACTAACAACACCAATCGCAAGTGCATTATCAGCCTGTGTTTGGGGGAGAGGTAGAGGAGAGGGGAGGGGTGGGGATGTGGGTTTCGGCACTCTCACTAACCGATCGAAACGCAACAATGCAAGCACGGTCTTTCTGAGGGTCGGGAGGTAGTACCGCGGGCGAGCCGACTCATTTATGCTGAAACCAGTAATAGCTTCAGCGTGGCTCTACCACCTGCTAAAATAGGTTCAATCCGCAAAAGATGCCGCGGGCAAAAGCTGATATATCTTATTATTTCTAAAACTAACTGTGCCCGCGACTCCGTCCGCGCGGTACCTAATGTAAAAAAACAGTGACCAATAAAAGTGTCTGAATATAGTAAGTCCATTTACTTATCCACTTTTCTATCATACTTAAGTCGCATCGTCATTAAAATTACAATATTTTTAATATAGTCAACCGATTTTAATGAAGTCAAGACTAAATGTTACACGAGGATATGTTTTTTAATTTTCTTTTTGAGGTTTTATTGTGAACGCAATACTTTAGAAGTGATCCGTGTTCAAACAACCAGACAGACAAAAATGATTAAAATGTGTTTTTATCACTTATTCCAAGACACTCGCAACAATTTCTTTTACAAAAATTTAAAAAATCAGATACTACATTAGATTTACATTCTTATTATAGAAGATAAATATGGATTATTATTTAAAAATCTTATGATTAAAAAAATATATATTTATATTTTTTAATCAGTTGCGCAATAATGTATATTTTACCAGTGTACAAAAATTCAACGAAATAAGATTTCAATAAAAAATAATTTAATTTAATTTTTTAAATTTCTATTAACGATTCTTGTAGTATCAATTAAGAAATTAGATCGAGGTTACGTGGACAAAAGATCTTATAGAATTAGATTAGGCAAGTTTTCGGTTCAATGTGGATATAAAATCATATACACAAATTAATAAAAAAAAATATAGGTACTTACGTGTTAACGCTACAGCAGTGTGCTTGCCGACATATGCTTCGACCGGTTCGCGCTGTCTTTGATTCGAAAGTACCTATAACATAACCTAACTGAATAGAGACAGGAAAATTGAGTGAAATTAAATAGTCCACCTATTAATATAAACGGCGAGATATCAATCAGAATTTTGGGGTGTAAGGGGTATCGTATAACACCATAAGACTTGCGACACCCAAGCCAACCTCACCTGCACATGGTGCACCCTGCTGAATAACGAACGAGGCAATGGCGAAAGCGGGGATGGTAGGGTTTTACAGCCTGACTGGGTTGCAACCACCATGTATATGACGTAAAACCCGTCATAGTGATTCGCTACTGCGGGTCGCGTTTCGGCTTTTCGCAGGCCGACATGACAGCGGCCACCGGCGATGGATAGCGTGTCACTCGGTGGTCGCCATTGTTTATAGATTGTACTATGCTTACCATCAGACATAGTGCAGTCATTTTGTCATCAATAAAAAAAAAATGTCTCAGGTATAGATTATTTGCACTTGATCAACCTCAGTTGCGGTGACGTTAACACGTAATTCATTCGGGGCAATGTGATTAATATCGTCCGTCTAGTTAATACGTATGTACCAAAATGTAATGTCGTACTCATATTCTGCAGCCTTTATTATAGATGTATCCTATTAAAATTTCAAGTAATATTAAATGTACACACAGAACTACAGATGTATTAGTATAGATTAACGTCATACAGGTACTAATAATTGTAGGTCATCGGTCACTCGTCCTACAAAACGAGTATGAACATAACAAAGACAAAACACTGTGCTAAAAATAAGACAAACGTAAGGTTGCCACCATATTTTGTGCGTTATTTCAATCATTTATAGTTTATCTGTCATAAGAACAATAAGGAAAGTGAAAAGACTCTATTTCACATTGTTTTATTGTTCTGAGATTCATTTTATGTAAAACATTAACTAAAGTAAACAAGTTGATTACAATCTTTTTCTAATCTCCTATACATACATATAATAAGAATGTAAAACTAAGGTGTCTGTACTTGTTTGATTTTCGTGGATAAAAATAAGTAAAAGAATAAGCAATAAAATACATTTCAATCCTTTTTAGAAATGTCTGTCTGTCTGTTTGTATGAACACGCATCGCTGCTAAAGAACTGGGTTCAGAATAAAACCTCATCGATTATAAAGCATATCCTCGAGAATAATATAGTCTTTGTTTCGTTAAAATCGGTCCAATCTATCAAAGGTTATTGTACTTTGAATGACGGTTCGGGTTAAGTATGAGAGAAGAGTAATAATCTATACTAATATATAAAGATGAAGAGTTTGTTTAGTTGGTTGAACGCGGTAATCTCAGGAATTACTGGTCCCATTTGAAAAATAATTTCAGTGTTAAAGAGGTCATCCATCGAGAACGGCAATAGGATATATATCATCATGCTAAGACCAATAGGAGCGGAGCACCGGTGAAGAATGTTTCAAAATCGTTTTTTTTTCCTTATGACAGCTTCCGCTGCGTATTAGCGTTAGCCCAAAGTAACTATTCCACGCAGACGAAGTCGCGGGCAGAAACTAATTTTACATATAACTTATCGGTCCAGTGTTTGAAACGAGTCTGATACCTTTGAACCATTAATAAATTATATATATGATGATACTCCCATATCTGCGAAACGAAGCTTCGACTACTTTTCGCGCTAAAATTAATGTCAAAAATCATTCCGATAAAGGCGCAGATTAAACAATGCCGCACCTGTGTCTTTCCAATGACTCGACATTAACGTCCGCTAAACTCCTTTGATGTGTGTAAAAACCGTCAGCCCAGTTTAATCGTGCTGCGTCTATTGTCACGCATCCTGATAGTTCATATCGCATGATGATAATGTCTTCCCACATCTGCGTTTAGTGTGACCATAGACAAAACTTCGTGTCGATACACGCAGGTATGGGAGTAGGTACCATGAGTATAATTAAATGACAAGTTTTTTATAAAATATATTTATTTTAGCTGTTAACCGCTACTCAGAACAAGCAAAACCTGGATAGAAGGTCTAAATGAGTTTGGCAAAGACCTAAACAATCGAAAAGACATTTGGTCGCTGATCGAACACTCATATGAATTTGGAGTTTCGTTTGGTTCACTGCAAAGCCAATAATTCATTTCCTGTGTCCTAGCTGTAAGTTTTATTTTTAACTAAGCATTTTATTTCTTTGTTTCATTCCAATAATACATGTTATAAGAATAAATATAACTTCCAATTGAATTTAAAATAAACAAAGAATGTATTTGTTAGTATTTATTTCATACGTGATTCATCGTTCGTATTAACTTGTAACTAGGGTTGCCTTCTTTCATTCCACCAACTAAAGTACCTATACTGGTTTTTAGAAGTGGAAAAAAAAAATCAGAATTAAGTATGTCGAAAGATATTAAACGGGATAATTTTTTGATTTTGTTTTTGAAATAAAGTCTTCATTAGCTGCGTTCAGCGATTTTTGTTTGGGAAACTTATGGGTTCACGTCACCGGTGACCACGACATGCTTGTCGCTTGCATCAGACTAGCGACGCGGTCTGTGTGCATGTAATATTGATATTTTATATTGAGCTTCTGCGGCCCATCATATGTTTGATTGATTAATTAATTGATTGTATAACAATGTATATAATTATTGTTCGGAAAGCCAGTAGACGTCAAAACCAAACTAATGTTAATAGTTTAAATTTACATATTATGAAATTTAGATAATTCAGATTATAATTGATCTCAAAATTCAAAACAGAATACAGTTATTCCATTTTTTTTGAGTTTTCATGTCTGTCGGCAATCCTTATGATTGCCTCAACTTCTTTTTCATATATAAATTCATATGAAAGTATTACTTACCTACCTATCTACGTACTCGTACATAAAGAAAATAAAAATATTCTGTCTGCCTGTTTATTCCAGTTAATATCCGAAATGCTTGGAAAGATTTTAACGGGTCTTTCACTGACAAGTAGCTGATAAAGAGTAACTTATGATTTATTTCAAACATATGGTTCTACACAAGTATAATATGCAAAAGGAGTCTTTAGTCCAGTGCAAGTTTACACTGAACAACTATTTTTGCTAAATTCCATGCGAACAAAGTAGCGGTTAAAATAAAATAAAAATAAAAAAGCCTTTATTTGATCCTGCTATTTAGCAAGGTCCCAGTTTGGGTAAAGGCCTCCTCCAACGATGTCCACTTCTCTCTATCCTGAGCTGTTTGCCACCACCTTGGACCAGCGACTTTTATTATTTCGTCCTCCCAGCGTGATAAGGGCCTTCCTCTCTTTCTTTTTCCTTGGGGTCCTCTCCATAAGGTGGTTCTGTAAGTCCATCTTTTGTCTTTGAGCCTCGCTATGTGACCGGCCCATTTGCACTTTAACTTTTGTGCGTAGTTTAAGGCATTTTTGGCTTTTGTTATTTCTCTTACCTTTACGTGTCTAATCTTATCTAGTTTTTTTATAATAAAAGTCGCTGGTCCAAGGTGGTGGCAAACAGCTCAGGATAGAGAGAAGTGGACATCGTTGGAGGAGGCCTTTACCCAAACTGGGACCTCGCTAAATAGCAGGATCAAATAAAGGCTTTTTTATTTTTATTTTATTTTAACCGCTACTTTGTTCGCATGGAATTTAGCAAAAATAGTTGTTCAGTGTAAACTTGCACTGGACTAAAGACTCCTTTTGCATATTATACTTGTGTAGAACCATATGTTTGAAATAAATCATAAGTTACTCTTTATCAGCTACTTGTCAGTGAAAGACCCGTTAAAATCTTTCCAAGCATTTCGGATATTAACTGGAATAAACAGGCAGACAGAATATTTTTATTTTCTTTATGTACGAGTACGTAGATAGGTAGGTAAGTAATACTTTCATATGAATTTATATATGAAAAAGAAGTTGAGGCAATCATAAGGATTGCCGACAGACATGAAAACTCAAAAAAAATGGAATAACTGTATTCTGTTTTGAATTTTGAGATCAATTATAATCTGAATTATCTAAATTTCATAATATGTAAATTTAAACTATTAACATTAGTTTGGTTTTGACGTCTACTGGCTTTCCGAACAATAATTATATACATTGTTATACAATCAATTAATTAATCAATCAAACATATGATGGGCCGCAGAAGCTCAATATAAAATATCAATATTACATGCACACAGACCGCGTCGCTAGTCTGATGCAAGCGACAAGCATGTCGTGGTCACCGGTGACGTGAACCCATAAGTTTCCCAAACAAAAATCGCTGAACGCAGCTAATGAAGACTTTATTTCAAAAACAAAATCAAAAAATTATCCCGTTTAATATCTTTCGACATACTTAATTCTGATTTTTTTTTTCCACTTCTAAAAACCAGTATAGGTACTTTAGTTGGTGGAATGAAAGAAGGCAACCCTAGTTACAAGTTAATACGAACGATGAATCACGTATGAAATAAATACTAACAAATACATTCTTTGTTTATTTTAAATTCAATTGGAAGTTATATTTATTCTTATAACATGTATTATTGGAATGAAACAAAGAAATAAAATGCTTAGTTAAAAATAAAACTTACAGCTAGGACACAGGAAATGAATTATTGGCTTTGCAGTGAACCAAACGAAACTCCAAATTCATATGAGTGTTCGATCAGCGACCAAAAAAAAACTTTTTCAATTTTTTTTTATTATTGCATCAATAAAGCTCGTCAATAACTACTAAACAAAAAAGAATGAAGAAAATCAGCTTAGAAACAGGAAGGAAATGTTTACTATAAAAATTACGGCTTAGATCATTTTATTTTACACCAGAAAATATTATATTTTCAATTTATTTTATACAGTTAACACAAAAAAAAATCAAATAGTAACCTACACAACTTATTTATCCTCGACAATCTATACTAATATTATAAAGCTGCTTGAACGCTAATCTCAGGGACTACATATCTGATTTGAAATATTCTTTCAGTGTTAGATAGCTCATTTATCGAAGAAGGTTATAGGCTATATCATCACGCTAATACTAAGCTAAGCTAATAAAGCTACTAAGCTAAATAATAAAGCTAAATACAAGCTAAGGCCCGCGGGTCGCAGGCTGAGTTTGGCTGATGTACGTAAACGAAGTCACGAATAAGCTAGCGTTAGTTCAAAGTAACTATTCCACGCGAACGAAGCTAGTAATTATAATAAATTAGTATACTAGCAACTTACCGACTGTATCTAAATATTTCAAGATATTTTTTTTTATCGTAGCACGGCAAAATGACTGCACTGTGCCTGGTGGTAAGCACAGTACAATCCAAAAACAACGGCGACCACCGATTGACACTATCCATCGCCGGTTGCCGCTGTCATGCCGGCCTGCGAAAAAGCTGGATATGCACAGGCTGATCCCGAAACGCGACCCGCAAAAGGGAATCGGTATGACGGGCTTTTTCGCCATATACATGGTGGTTGCGACCCAGTCAGGCTGTAAAACCCTACCACCCCGCTTTCGCCATTGCCTCGTTCGTTATTCAGCAGGGTGCACCACGTGCAGGTGAGGTTGGCTTGGATGTCTCAAGTCTTAGATGTTATTTGACAATATGTGATTTTATAATCTGTAATAAACTTTAAGTTAATCATTAGGCAATTTAACTACAGCTAATGCGTTAATATAAACTTAACAATATGTAGTAGCAAAACGAACACAGCCGGCCACGTGTAAAGGAACTTAGATAACCGTTGGACGTCATATGACATGAACTCGGATCATTCACGAGGACGACAAGTTTACATTGTAAGTATATTGATTGTACACACTGTGGTGTTCGGAGTAGGGTTGCCACTTTTATTTGTGGATTTTTTAAGTAAAACTTCTTTACACGTTAAATGGGGAAATCCCTTATGGATACGCCACCCTCCCGGGGGAGAGGGTGGGTTATGTCCGAGTCGCACGGACTAAAACCCCACGGTGTACCGACAGACCGTTTTGTGGGGGCGGCAAGGGATCGTTCGAGCTAATCAACCTTGTAGAGCCGCCCCCACGGTCCGCCCGGCGGAAGGTGACCGCCGGGCTCCTACCTATAGAGGGACAGACCGGGTACACACCGGCTGCCCCCCCTCGTCCGCCGGACCCGTGCAATGAGGAGATGGGCCCCCCGGCCCATCCCCTCAGGTCCGGCTACGGTGGCAGGAGGAGTTGGGCGAAGCGCCTTCTCCTCCTGCCTGTCCTCCTTTGGCGGAGACGGCCACTTTGAGGGTCTGCCTCGCGGGCCCTCTCCGCCTCCTCCTTCTGCGAGATGACCTCCTCGCAGAAGGAGGCCATCGCTCGCCAAGCCTGTTCGCTGCCGAGCATGGCCGAAACCACGCTCGGCAGCGATAAGTCCGCTCCCACGGCCGCCGCCAGGATGCGGCGCTGCTCCCCCCACGCAGCACACTCAGACAGCGTGTGCTGCGCGGTATCTTCCTCAGCGCCGCACTCGTGGCAGGCGGCCGTCGGCTCCCTGCGTGCGATCCGGTGCAGGTACCACCCGAAACAACCGTGTCCAGTGAGTACCTGCACCAGTCGGAACGTCAGGGAGCCCCACTCCCTGGCAGTCCACTCCCGCAGGACAACTTCTTCTTTACACGCCTGACTTGAGGAGTATGCTAGTCAATGCGTGACGGAGCGTTGCGAAAACGTTTACATGTTTCACATCTGTCTGTCCTGTGACGGCTCAATTTTTTGTGTTTTATATTTTGCAACCAGTCTTCTAATAGATAATTACTGATATTATTATTATTTTTGAGTAAGTAATAATATTACAAGTGTCTTGTGATAATTTCAATGTTTTAACAAGATTGTGGCCCCCTTGGGATTTTTCATTTTTCATTTATTACTCCCCAACCAATTCACTTGTACACAATAAGCAAACTATATTACGTCGGCTCGGCTCGTCCGGGGTAGTACCATCCTCTCATAGAAAACCGACGTGAAGTAACAGTGCTTGCATTGTTGCGTTTCGTTCGGTCAGTGAGAGCGCCGGAGGCCCACCTCCCTTCCCCTCTCCTCTCCCTCCCCTACGACTTCCCCCCTAAGGGTGACAACGCACTTGCGACACCTCTGGTGTTGTTAGTGTCCATGGACGGTGGTGATCACTTAACATCAGGTGACCGTAATTTTCGTGACCGAAAATTACGTAAACCACCACCAATATTACATAATATAGAGTCAAATAACACAAGATTATGAATATAACATTAAATCCACTAAATTACATTACAAGATCGCTGATAAAATACAATAAAGAACACTAAAGCTTATAAATATCTATTAAGTCATTAAGAATATCGGTAGCAAAGAGAGAAGGAAGGTTTTCGTAACTGTTTTTGCTCTACCCATTTACATATAAATAACTGCCGGAAATACTGTAAAATATTTTATTATATGTTACAACTTAGCGGGGTTAAGGAACCCTAAAAGCAGAGCTTCTCCTTACGTTACCTTCGACATACCTTCATTCTTCGACATCTTGCCTATCATATGCTGAACTGTGGAATTCAAATCAATTAATATTTACTTATATTTATGCAAAATCATTTAAGTAACAGTAAAATAATAATAACGATCTAATTAATGTTATGTAAGTAACACATTAATTCTATATAATTTTTCTTATTTATGTATAGAATTGGTGTATCTCTAATATGGTGGCGCTATTGTTAATGTCCCGGTCGCGTTATGATCTCGCTTCTCGGATGTTTCGTAGCGGTACCGGACGTAGACGATAACATATAACATTCAGGTGACACCCCTAACGGGGACTGACCTTTCGACACTAATGTATTGGTAAGGTTTAATAATAATATTTTAATACACAAAGTAAGCACACGAGCCATTTTATTACAAAATAGGTCATTTGGACTATGCTATCTTTACTTCTATACTATAATACTATAAAGCTGAAGAGTTTCGTTTGATTGAACGCGCTTATGTCAGGAATTACTGATCCGATTTGAAAAATTCTCTCAGTTTTGGATAGATCATTTATCGAGAAAGCCTACAGGCTATATATATCATCACGCTGAAATCAATAACAGCGAAGCACCAATGAGGAATGTTTCAAAATCACATATTTAAAGATACTTTCACCTTCTACGTAAACGAAGTCGCGAGTTAAAGTTAGCTTTAGCCCAAAGTATCTAATACACGTACCAGACTAGGCCCCCCTCGGCAACACCAGACTAGCCCCCCTCGGCAACTGCTCAAGCCTAGGTCCGTTCCCTCGGCGTGGAGCCCTTGAGTACGCTGCTCGCGCGATACAGTGACACAAAATCTTACATCACTGCGACAACATTACACATATCACCTCCACACACGTGCACGCATACACGCTTACACATGCAAATGGCAGGGTTTTATCTTTTTTTTCCCTTATCAAATTGAAATAGTTTAGATTATTATCCGATACGAAATATATATAACAGTTGTTGAGTTATGTATGCTTGTTACACATATATGTTTCAACAACTCATATATGTATGAATAGTTAGCTTAGCTTACATAGGTCGCGAATTGCATGTATCAGGCAACAGTCAAAGCCGAGGTGTGCCGCGCACCCTTGAGCTAGTTGTCAAAATAAAATCGGCTGAGTGCCTTAAGCGCTCGCCTTAGTAGTCCGGTGAACCTGTTAAGACCTTGCATGGTCAATAGCGTAGTCAGATCGAAAAAAAAAAATTTAATACACGCGGACGAAGTCGCGGCCAAAAGCGAATTGCTGATATATGTACATTGTTTTTTATAATACTTAATCATTTTAGTGTTCGGCTATAATCTCATCTGTTGTTAAATGACAATGCAATGTAAGTCGATTGCCGCTGTCGGAACATACCAACAGGTGCTTGGCGGCAGATTTGTAACTGGGCGTGGTAGCTAGCCAAGCGGACTTAAAGAAAGCCGTATCACCATACTATTTCATCATCATGCTTCATAATGGTGTCTCCCTTCACCAAAAGCTCCGACTCGGTTGCTCGGATTCGAGCCTGCGTCCATTGACGGGGTGTTGGAACAAATTATCAAATCATTTTATATATACCAGGTGACTGTTTAAAGTTTAACACCCTTCAATCGTGGATTAAAGCATGGTCACATTTAACATATAAAATAATAATATAAAAATAAATACTAATAAACAACAAAGAGAACCTTAGTTAAAGTTTGTTCTAATATTTTTAAAAGTATGGGAACGATACTTTTTAACGTAAAAAAATTACACCTAGCAATCACCACCCAATGAACAAAATTCAAGGCGCGCTTTTCAAGGTTAATCATTACGTAACTGCCTATCGTGGGAACGCCGAACGTCGAAGAAAGGGAAGTCGAGATGCGGGACGCAGCCCTGAGTACGCGACAGGGCGTGATTCATTTATAACACCAGTTAGTTTTTGAGTATATCAACTGATGAATGTATATCAGTTTTGCGTTTCTCAAGAAAATCAAGTCAAATATGAAGCACCTATTTTTTTTATTGGATTTAGAACGAGAATCAAGTAATGGGTAATCTGTGAGAGGATTGCAACTATTTAACCAGTTATGTTGTAATACAAATAATAGGTTATTATATTGTATTGGCAACGCGACTTAGGTGCGAGAGGAAAACAGATAAGCAAATTGACTTAATATATTCAGTTGATTTTATCAGTCACTGTTTTTTAGGTTCCACGCGGACGGAGTCATGGGCACAGCTAGTATTTTAATAAATATCTCAAAATATATCATACATTTTAAATGACGTAATTTCTTAAACTGTGAACGTCAAAGTGCATTAATAGCATGAGAATTCTCATGCTGCAAATTAGCTTAATCATACAAATGAAAACAACATACGATATTGTTAATTGGTAATGGTTTAGTTATCATATTAACTCGAACTGTTTTACTATTATTACCCACTAAAAGATTGTATTTATAGCAAAAGGAGGATAATCATTAATAAAAATATTTATGTAGGTACAAATATATCGTACACTAGGCATGGAAATTACTCATATGTGTTAAAGTTTGTGAAGGTTTTTATGTAATAATTTGAATATAGCTCGCCGCACGCTGCTCGCGCGATACAGTGACACAAAATCTTACATCACTGCGACAACATTACACATATCACCTCCACACACGTGCACGCATACACGCTTACACATGCAAATGGCAGGGTTTTATCTTTTTTTTCCCTTATCAAATTGAAATAGTTTAGATTATTATCCGATACGAAATATATATAACAGTTGTTGAGTTATGTATGCTTGTTACACATATATGTTTCAACAACTCATATATGTATGAATAGTTAGCTTAGCTTACATAGGTCGCGAATTGCATGTATCAGGCAACAGTCAAAGCCGAGGTGTGCCGCGCACCCTTGAGCTAGTTGTCAAAATAAAATCGGCTGAGTGCCTTAAGCGCTCGCCTTAGTAGTCCGGTGAACCTGTTAAGACCTTGCATGGTCAATAGCGTAGTCAGATCGAAAAAAAAAAATTTAATACACGCGGACGAAGTCGCGGCCAAAAGCGAATTGCTGATATATGTACATTGTTTTTTATAATACTTAATCATTTTAGTGTTCGGCTATAATCTCATCTGTTGTTAAATGACAATGCAATGTAAGTCGATTGCCGCTGTCGGAACATACCAACAGGTGCTTGGCGGCAGATTTGTAACTGGGCGTGGTAGCTAGCCAAGCGGACTTAAAGAAAGCCGTATCACCATACTATTTCATCATCATGCTTCATAATGGTGTCTCCCTTCACCAAAAGCTCCGACTCGGTTGCTCGGATTCGAGCCTGCGTCCATTGACGGGGTGTTGGAACAAATTATCAAATCATTTTATATATACCAGGTGACTGTTTAAAGTTTAACACCCTTCAATCGTGGATTAAAGCATGGTCACATTTAACATATAAAATAATAATATAAAAATAAATACTAATAAACAACAAAGAGAACGCGCCTTGAATTTTGTTCATTGGGTGGTGATTGCTAGGTGTAATTTTTTTACGTTAAAAAGTATCGTTCCCATACTTTTAAAAATATTAGAACAAACTTTAACTAAGGTTCTCTTTGTTGTATGGGAACGATACTTTTTAACGTAAAAAAATTACACCTAGCAATCACCACCCAATGAACAAAATTCAAGGCGCGCTTTTCAAGGTTAATCATTACGTAACTGCCTATCGTGGGAACGCCGAACGTCGAAGAAAGGGAAGTCGAGATGCGGGACGCAGCCCTGAGTACGCGACAGGGCGTGATTCATTTATAACACCAGTTAGTTTTTGAGTATATCAACTGATGAATGTATATCAGTTTTGCGTTTCTCAAGAAAATCAAGTCAAATATGAAGCACCTATTTTTTTTATTGGATTTAGAACGAGAATCAAGTAATGGGTAATCTGTGAGAGGATTGCAACTATTTAACCAGTTATGTTGTAATACAAATAATAGGTTATTATATTGTATTGGCAACGCGACTTAGGTGCGAGAGGAAAACAGATAAGCAAATTGACTTAATATATTCAGTTGATTTTATCAGTCACTGTTTTTTAGGTTCCACGCGGACGGAGTCATGGGCACAGCTAGTATTTTAATAAATATCTCAAAATATATCATACATTTTAAATGACGTAATTTCTTAAACTGTGAACGTCAAAGTGCATTAATAGCATGAGAATTCTCATGCTGCAAATTAGCTTAATCATACAAATGAAAACAACATACGATATTGTTAATTGGTAATGGTTTAGTTATCATATTAACTCGAACTGTTTTACTATTATTACCCACTAAAAGATTGTATTTATAGCAAAAGGAGGATAATCATTAATAAAAATATTTATGTAGGTACAAATATATCGTACACTAGGCATGGAAATTACTCATATGTGTTAAAGTTTGTGAAGGTTTTTATGTAATAATTTGAATATAGCTCGCCGCTAATTGGCGCTAGTCTATTTTGTATTGTAATTAAGTTTTATGTTGCAATATCGCCTATAACCGATCAAAACTATCATAAAACTCACTACATCTAAGTATTTAATTTTACGAACTGTTCCAAATCCACATTGCACACTGCATCCAAAAATATTACAACTAAAAAGCTGTAGATATGTTACCTACATGATATTTTGACAAAACAAATAGCACAATAACGCACACATACGTAAAGTAATATTGTAACGTCACACTGTCTTACATAAAATATGGAAGTAAGATGGCATATTCTCAATATCGGTGGTGAAAAAGAAATAGTTATAAGTTGTTTAGATACGGGCCGATTGACGAGGCAGCCTTCAAAAATAAGCGCTTATGATGTATCTACAGCGTTTTACTTATAATATCGTTGTATATAGGCGCACTATATAAAATCTAGACGAATATTAGTAAAATGTAAGATAATTTTATAAGTACACTAGCTGTAACCCGCGGCTCCGCACGCGCTTTTTACAAAAATGTATTAAAGAAATGTAAAATTGTGAGTGGGTGTGTATATTACAGAAAAGCTTTTTCAAAAACATTTGTAACTACGACACGCACGCCAACTGTAACATGTAACGTGTACATTAGATATATGAATACAAATAGTATATCGAATGGGATGGGATTTATCATCAGCAACATACCTGGAACTTCAACCTACTATATACCAAACTCAGTGCTCACTAACACTATATAAGAAAGTAATGAAAACTATAAGCTATACATTATCGAACAATATATCTTAAATATTTTATTATATAGATATAATATGCCCGTACTGTTGATATACTTAAGTTATTCTTATACGTTGCTATAATAACTGAGTTATGTAGAAGCAAACGTGGTAAATAAGACAATATGGCAGCCAAATTGACCAAAAAGATGATATAATTAATATTACATACAAATATATGACTTTCAATTATGTATATTTATGTTTGGAGTCAGTAAGGCACACGTCTCACGCAGTTATAACATATTTTTGATCAATTTCACACGGACAAATACATAGGTAGCA
>MU158742.1:909047-929045 GCA_015888305.1 Antheraea pernyi | reverse complement strand
AAAAGTTGGATATGCACAGGCTGATCCCGAAACGCGACTCGCAAAAGCGAATCACTATGACGGGCTTTTTCGCCGTATACATGGTGGTTGCGACCCAGTCAGGCTGTAAAACCCTACCACCCCGCTTTCGCCATTGCCTCGTTCGTTATTCAGCAGGGTGCACCACGTGCAGGTGAGGTTTGCTTGGGTGTCTCAAGTCTTAGATGTTATTCGACACCCCTTACACCCCAAAACTATCCCCTTCCAATATATTCTCGGTGATGCAAAAACTTAGAAAAGTTAGATTTAGTAAAAGACCGTGATTTTAATCAAAATCAAATCAAAAATACTTTATTTAATTTAGATCCTAAGAAGGTGCTTATGAACGTCAAAACTGCCACTGGTTCGGACAAACAACCCAGTCATCGAGAAAGACCGGCAAGAAACTCGATCTGGTTTGTCTTTTCATCATACATAACATATATATTTTTACGATACACGCATATACATTACATTTGTTTTTGACAGATGCACAGAGAGGAGCGGAGTTTCCAGACGTCACCATCGTTCACACATTGACCCACCCTATAACAGGCTTTAGACATTAAAACACACTTGACATGGTGCCGGGCCAGCGTAACTAAAATATTTCACTGTAGGATCTATGTGGATTGTAGGACCTAATACTATGAGGATTAATACTATTTTTGTTAGAAAAGCTATTTTTGTTGTTTTGTTTTTGTCTTGGTCATTAAAATGTCAATGCAAAGATAAAGAATAAATAATGTATGGGATAAACAATGACATTTAAATGTACTGTAATAAAAAACACATTTAATTATCTATACTAATATATAAAGCTGAAGAGTTTGTTTGTTTGTTTATTTGTTGGTTTGTTTGGTTGAACGCTATGATCTCAGGAACTACCAGTCCGATTTGAGAAAATCCTTCGGTTTTAAATAACTCATTTATCGAGGAAGGCTATAGGCTATATATCATCATGCTAAGACCAATAGAAGCAGAGCACCAATGAAGAATGTTTCAAAATCGGGCACTCAGCTTTATATATTAGTATAGATAATTAAATGTGTTTTTTATTACAGTACATTTAAATGTCATTGTTTATCCCATACATTATTTATTCTTTATCTTTGCATTGACATTTTAATGACCAAGACAAAAACAAAACAACAAAAATAGCTTTTCTAACAAAAATAGTATTAATCCTCATAGTATTAGGTCCTACAATCCACATAGATCCTACAGTGAAATATTTTAGTTACGCTGGCCCGGCACCATGTCAAGTGTGTTTTAATGTCTAAAGCCTGTTATAGGGTGGGTCAATGTGTGAACGATGGTGACGTCTGGAAACTCCGCTCCTCTCTGTGCATCTGTCAAAAACAAATGTAATGTATATGCGTGTATCGTAAAAATATATATGTTATGTATGATGAAAAGACAAACCAGATCGAGTTTCTTGCCGGTCTTTCTCGATGACTGGGTTGTTTGTCCGAACCAGTGGCAGTTTTGACGTTCATAAGCACCTTCTTAGGATCTAAATTAAATAAAGTATTTTTGATTTGATTTTGATTAAAATCACGGTCTTTTACTAAATCTAACTTTTCTAAGTTTTTGCATCACCGAGAATATATTGGAAGGGGATAGTTTTGGGGTGTAAGGGGTGTCGAATAACATCTAAGACTTGAGACACCCAAGCAAACCTCACCTGCACGTGGTGCACCCTGCTGAATAACGAACGAGGCAATGGCGAAAGCGGGGTGGTAGGGTTTTACAGCCTGACTGGGTCGCAACCACCATGTATATGGCGAAAAAGCCCGATTTATTGATTCGCTTCTGCGGGTCGCGTTTCTGGATCAGCCTGTGCGGATATGTTTTTCGCATGCCGGCATGACAGCGGCGACCGGCGATAAATAGTGTGTCACTCGATGGTCGCCGTTGTTTTTGGATTGTACTGTGCTTACCATCAGGAACAGTGCAGTCATTTTGCGGTGCTACAATTAAAAAATAAAATAAGATACTGCTCTGTACTAAAATTGCTAAAACTGCCCATTTTTGTAATGGAAATACGGTATCTATATCAGCTGTTGACCTCACCGTAAAATATTAAACTATGGAATAAGTGAAGTTAGCCAACATAGCGTCGGTAATATCTGCGTTTTCAGAAACTTGTCCTCAACAGAACTGGTTTATAATTATTATATATACAACATCACGTATTAGTATGTCCGTATATGATACATGTTAAACGACCTATAAAAGGGTATTAATATTGCGCACAAGAAATATGCGAATTGAATTCGCTAAAAAATTAGGATTGTCCCAAACACTAAAACTATATCTATTGTATGCATAATCATTTAGTTTGTCACTAATTGTAAAGAAACTCTCGAACGAATAGTGACATTTTTATATCTATACTAGCTAATTTTCGCGACTTTATCTGCTTCGTTTTTCATCTCAATTGTTTTGTTATAACTCAAAGGGATTTTGGCAGCGTTTTACACGAAAGCTCCCAGACGGCTTGCCTTTTTCCGACACTTTCAACATTTATCGTTATATTTCAACCAATTTACAAAAATCTTGACAAATTATATATCTCAACCTTCCTCGTGAATTACTCTACAAATTAATAAAAACTAATAAAATATAACGTTATATTGAGAACTAACCATGAATTAGAAATTATATTGGATGCACATCATACACGCATAGCGTTCTTATCACGGTAATGCCCCACTTGCTTGAGTAACCCGACACTACTATCTCTACTCAAGAAATAAGTATGTTTGTTCAGATAATTTTATATACGCTTAGATATTTACGACACCTACTATTCTGACGAATCTATCGGCACCTCAGGTGTTGAAATACATTAAATCATTGACGCTAGTGAGCGCGCCAAAGAAATAGAATGCGGAAAATATTACGTTCCTACTCAGCCGGGTAAAATAAATATTAGAAAAATAAGCTTTTATACAAAAGTCATAGCCATTATAGCCATAAGCATTATGAATTGGTCTAGAAGGATATAGAAATGGTATTTAGAAAATATGTAAATAAAATTCTTATGATTCACTAGACAGATTTATTTAAATTTTTAATACGTCTTGGGGGGTAGTAATAGGGTCTAGAAAAAAATAAGAGCCTTATAGCTTCATGACTTCATTATTTTTTTATTTTTTTAAATTCTAGGTCTAACTATGATACAGTTTCCGTACAATTATGAAACTATTTTTTTTTCAAACCTTATGCATTATGTGGGGTACAACACTACGGGTATTTGCAATTTATAAAATGGGTACGCCATAGTATAATAAAATAAATAATCACATTTATACCCATTTTATATATTTTTTTAAATATATATATCTACTTTCATCTTTTTTTATTATTTTAACACAAAATTTATAGCTTATATGTCTATTTAGAACAATATCTCATATCTTAAATGAAGACAACCTTTGTTTCGGTCTAATTTAAAAATAACTTCATAATAAGAGTGAGAGATAAATCCATTTCTTTAGGTACTTCAAAATCTGTTTTTATATTTTTGCCTCTGAAACTAAAAATATTAACTTGATTAATTTATAAGTACACATAATATAATAAATTATTATATAAATATAATATACATATATTTACACACAAATATTGCGAAAAAAAATCTCTAAACGAAAGCAAAAACTGTATTATTGTTGGATTATTAAACGTTTATTAACTCGGTCAATCATAAACCGATTTTTAGAATTATTTTTATTGAAAAGAGGATATCATTTTTATTTCATTAACACTGGACCTTTTTCGAAAATACACCAGAGACTTCTTCTTTAATATTCGTCCAATAGGACAGGCGAAGGAATTAATCCATACTGCCAATTCTGAAGTTGTCAATATAGGTAGTACTTATGTATTCTTTAGTCAGTTTTCTTCTATATACATATTAATGTAAAGGCATACGCGCCAAATCTTCTCTATGTCCAAATTAATGTAAAGGCATAAACGCCAAATCTTCTATAATATATTCTTTTATCCAACTTTTTTATCTTAATCTCCTTGTTAATAGTAGCGTACCATCTTTGTCCAGAGTGTTTGTTAATTTCCATTGTCGAGTAATTAATTCAATATTCTAACAAGATGGTGGCTCCCTTGTTAGAACTTTCCATGGAGTTTTTGTGGCATCTCAGAATTCATGGTCCGTGGTATTATTTTCTATTCACTTCACTTATGCACAATAAACAAACTATATTACATAAAACACCACCAATTTTACACAATATAGAGTCAAGTAACACAAGATTATGAATAAAAAATAAAATCCACTACATGACAGACTAAGATCCCGCCAAAAAACCTACACCAGAGACTTCTTCTTCTTCTTCTTTAATATTCGTCCAATAGGACAGGCGAAGGAATTAATCCATACTGCCAATTCTGAAGTTGTCAATATAGGTAGTTCTTATGTATTCTATAAAGGCCTAATCACCAAATCTTCTATATAACATTTCGTACATTCTTGAAATCATCTTTTAATTTTGAAGTTGTCAATATAGGTAGTACTTATGTATTCTTTAGTCAGTTTTCTTCTATATACATGTTAATGTAAAGGCATACGTGCCAAATCTTCTCTATGTCCAAATTAATGTAAAGGCATAAACGCCAAATCTTCTATAATATATTCTTTTATCCAACTTTTTATCTTAATCTCCATCTTTGTCCAGAGTGTTTGTTAATTTCCATTGTCGAGTAATTAATTCAATATTCTAACAAGATGGTGGCTCCCTTGTTAGAACTTTCCATGGAGTTTTTGTGGCATCTCAGAATTCATGGTCCGTGGTATTATTTTCTATTCACTTCACTTATGCACAATAAACAAACTATATTACGTAAAACACCACCAATTTTACACAATATAGAGTCAAGTAACACAAGATTATGAATAAAAAATAAAATCCACTACCTGACAGACTAAAATCCCGCCAAAAACTCACACCAGAGACTTTATAGTAATTGAGATTATGTTCTATATAGTCAAGGACGTTATGGTGCGTTTTTATAAGTAGTTTTTTTTTAAAAGTCAGTTTTATTTTTTTGCTAAATCTGTAATAATAAAATATGTGATATCAACCAAATAAGGATTGAAGGTTTAAATTCCAAGAAAAAATACAGAATATTGAGTAGTATGTTCTTTAAATTACCATAAAGTTTGTAAACATGTTATACTCCTCGTTATTATTACGTACTTAACATGTCAATGTAGATAATAGGTATAATAAAACGCATTACATATAGCGAGAAACGTGACGAGCCAATCGGATCAATATTAATTTTACCTTGCAATCGCTGAAGCGCTGAACGTTGTACGCGTGCTAAAGTTTACTAAATATCTTTTGTAAACATATAGCGCATCATCTTGGTACACTAAATCAAACCATTTGCAAGACACAAATAAAGTTTAAATTCTATTTTAAACTAGCTGACACGACCACGCGTTGCTGTGGCTCAGTAACTACATGTTGAATTGCATAAAACACATGCACCATAAGATAAACTGGAGTTGAAAAAGAAATTCAAAATACAACGTGGCGATAGCGCCATATGTAACAGTCTTACATATTACATATATGTCTTATGTAAACTTATAATTAATAACAATAATCAACATTGACAATCATTTGATTTGTAATCTAAAAATATTGAGACCATTAATCGAAACATAAATTATCCTATCTCTTAAGTTGAACCAAATTATACATAAATGCCAACTTTCATGAAGATCGGTTGAGTAGTTTCGGAGTTCATCGTGGACGAACATCATGACACTGGATTTTTATATATTAAAGATGATTATGACAACGAGATTAGTTCGTTTCTTTGGGAGAAATTTCTAGATATATCGATTAGATTATAAAAATTCTTTAGTTAGAAGGGAGCGACTCTTCGAAATCAGAAGAATATATTTATAATGTTTTAAAAATAATTCTGACACCGTGAGAACAAAATTCTATTTACCCGGAAAACGTGCGAATGCTCACGCACGTGCTGAAGCTGGTTTTGCTGTTTCACATGGGTACTACGTATTTTAGCTGAACTAATTGTGAGCTGAATTTTTTATTTTAATATAGTTTTGTCATTACTGCTCATTCTCTATGGAAAAGTGTAATTATATGTCCAAACAATACTTTGAAAGTTTCTCTAGCTAATAATAAAGAGTTACGTCCCAATTGAGGTATCTGTTTTAGAGATTACTCAGTATTGACACTTCGATAAATAAATGATATCTATTAATTAAATTTCGAGGTATTTATTTTTTACTATAATTTATTTTCTTTCATACTCTTCATTTTTTTTCATATTTTTAAGAGAATTTATTGCAAGATTTACTTCGAACACTATACAAATTTAAATATTGCGCAAAAATTAATCCTTTATTTACTTCTTTCCTATAAAAAAAGATATAAAACGAGTTTCTAGTTTAAGATAGTATATACAAATAATATTATTAATATAAAAGAGAACTATAGAATTTATTATTTAATACTGTAAAATTACAACTGTTATCTATTTTTGTCAACAGTCGACCAAGGCAAGAATTATATTTGAATTACCCAATTAACAATACAGGAAGCGTCTACAAACTGAATTCCGAGACGGTAGACGTCTGCTGATTGCACTAATAGCACCCTTTATTCGGCAATGAGGTCAAAACTATTCACAAGCGACATTTTTGTCTGCCGGCAACGCCTCATAGCTCACATATAGTTTACCAAAATATGTGATGGCCGACATCAGAAAGTTCGTTATTACAAACTATTTTAATAAGAAAAAAATACATATATTTTAAAATCTGACATATGTATATATTAATTGACATAATATTTAATGCTGCACTAATTTTGAAACGAAGTTCTTTACAATTGTTTAACGTGGCTTGCAGTAAAAGATGAATGATAGAAACGTCTCTTAAAAAATATGCTCTTCTCTCTCTCCCTCCATACGACTTTCTCTCTCTCTCTCTGTATCTTTCTATTGTTTATGAATACGTGTGGAAGTGTCAGTATCGAAATTCAAACGAAGTCTCATTTGCGTATAAAATGTATTGTATTAGATACTAAAAAATGTACATATTAATAAAGAAAGGTACATTATTAAGAAAATAATAAATAAATACAAAAATAAATATTGTTACAGGTCGATCCACAATGTCTACACAAAAAGTGGGACCTATAGAAAAATATGAAACCGGAAACGGAACAACGAGTGAACATGGAAGTACTGTCAAACTGAAACGAGAACTAGGGCTGTTCTCAGCGATTAATCTTATACTAGGAGTGATGATTGGTTCTGGAATTTTTGTGTCTCCAGCGTCAGCATTAGAATATTCAGGATCCGTCGCCTTATGTTTAATCATCTGGATAGTTTCTGGATTAATATCTTTATTAGGTGGGTGTAGATAATCATATAAATTAAATCGTTGTATGCGAATATTTTTAAAGTGAAACTTTTTTCTTTCCCTCAAATTTTTTCGCCCATCTATCGCATGTCGTATAACACGCGACGCGCGGCCGTGGAGAAGGGATAAAGTGAAAAGCGCTCGACTCGGCAGAGCAGCCAACGCCAATATGGAAGGGCCTATGGCTAAATACAAAATGATTCAATGATTTAAATAAATACTATGCTCAGTTTTTAACATGCGTCTATCATCTAACTTATTGTATGTATTCCATATTCTAATACGCAGATTGAAATTAAAACTTATAGTTGAATATCTTGTCTACTGTTGATTTCCCATTATTATTCCCATTTTCCAATTATTTAGTTATGATTTAAAACGCGATTTTAATACCCTCGATCGAATAATTTGGCAAAAATGTTCAATTAAATGTCTACGATACGAAAAAAAAGATTCACTTGCATCGTGGGCTTATAAAATCACACAATTTCTTTTAGGTAGCGAAGTTTTCATACAAAAGAAATGTATATACTCGAAAAGAGATTTCTTTCTTTGCTATCATAAATAGATAGCAAAATTTTGAATATCTCTATCACTAAAATTATTTTTCCAAATATTAGTATTTTCAATAAGAGGTTTGGTTAACAATGACTTATTGTTTTGGTCACGTTTTTGTCTCTCACCGTAAATTACTGTTATCTGTTGTCATTTATCGTCTCTAACAATGAAAGATAAAATCTTTAGAAAATTTATATGCAATTTTATACATGCAATTATCTACCTGAACGAAGAAATTACAGTTATTGAATACGATAGTATACAAAACATAATGCTTTTGATATATATAATTTTGTTAAAAATCATTTAATCAATTATTTTAGGAGCGTTATCTTTTGCTGAATTGGGAACCGTTGTTAACAAATCTGGAGCAGAATACTCTTATTTCCAAGAAGCATTTGGAAAGATGCATAAATTCTGGGGCCCATTACCGTCATTTATATGTGCCTGGATCTACGTAGTTATATTGAGACCAGCTGAAGTCGCAATTATTGTTATGACCTTCGCTGAATACGCAATACAACCTTTTACTGTAGATTTACAGTCGGAGTACAAAGATAAAGCTATTAAGCTTACATCTTTGGCTGCTTTGTGTAAGTATTTAGTAATATACTTGTCTATAAATAGTAGTCATCAGAGAGTGTATGTATCTGTATCTGTACTTTTAATCTACCTTTTATTTAGTCGATTACCTCCGTATCAATATAATACACAGATAAAATTAAATCGATATTCTCGAGAGATGCGCATCACCACGATTGAGTGTATTATCTACAAGGAATTTACAAGTAAACAACTTATAAATTCCTTGATTATCTATGATTGGTAATGTCAAAATAATGACAATAGAACCCTGTCTATGCAACTGTTCTTTATTTTGATACTTGTTTTTGCGCGCGGCTTCGCTCGTGTTAATATTGATGTGGCGTTATATCTGCCAATACTTTTATCAGCATGCCTTGTGTCCTTTTTTGTATCCCTGACAAGGTGTATGCAAAATTTCTTGATTATTAGTTTAGTAGTTAAGATGTGAAAGCGTCACAAACAAATAAACCAATGTAACTCAAATCACGGGTATAATACCCGTGTTTTAAATTTAAAATTAATTGCTTACGAAATTATTTGTAGAAATCAAATCATCTTCTGGTCCTATATCCTGAATTAAAATACACCTCATTATATGGTATGTTACTAATATTTGACCTGTTTTTTTTATGTCAAAAGCCAATCTTTTTAAAACTAGATGTCGTCATGGCAAGAACAACACATACGACTTGGCACGCATAGAGATCAAATACTGTATTTGGAGTTAAAAATATTACTGGACTTAGAAGAACTAGCCAAGTGCTATATAATGTGAATGTAAAACGACTGGCTATTTCTTTTATTTTGGTATATGTATGGTGCTCTTTCTAGTAAAAAAATTTGAGGCAGTCATAAGGTCTACCAACAGAAGTGAAAACTCAAAACAATGGAATAACTGTGTTCTCATTTGAATTTTTGAAGTGAAACTTCTTTAGGCGCATGAGGGTAAATTTTTTACAGATGTAACGTCACGCAGGTATGCGACGGAAGTGACGTCATTTGCAGTAAACGCAGATTTTTCATCCATTTTCAAGTCTCGGAAATATAAAGTTTTAGATTGGTATAAATATAAACAAGACTTATAATTTAGTTCGCCAAAGAAGTTTCACTTCTGACATGTGTACTTTGTACGCACGCACTTTTTTTTATTCAATCATAGTCTGAATTATTTAAATTTCATAGTTTGTGTACCTACGGAAATTATTAACATTAGTCGGGTTTTGGCATTTATTGACACTCGGAACAATAATTATACACATTTATATACAGTTTATTTCATAAGTCAACAAACATATGATGAGTAAGACAGTTTCAATACGAAATATCAATATTACATGGGCATTACAGTTATTAATAATCTATTAAATTTTCATATCTATATTAGTAGATCGAATAATTTAAATTCGAGTATGCAGTTGGTTTCTCGGAAACGACTAATGATTTTATGACATGTTATATATACGATATATTTTTTAGTTTTCCTGAATTGTAAGTTCTTAAGCCACCAATAGCTTGCTCTCCTTCTTTGATATGTAATAATAATGTACGATTTTTTTTTCAGTTATAATGACTTACATCAACATAACAAGCGTAAAACTATTCGTCAGAGTACAAAATGTATTCGGTGTATGCAAAGTGTTCGCTTGTCTCGTTGTTATCGGCGGTGGAATATACCAAATAGCTAAAGGTTAGAAATAAGTGTTAAAAAATAACAACTACATCTTACGCTTAAAACCAAAATGAGAAAATATAGATTCTGTCGCGTTCCGCTTATGACGATTACAATACTATATGCAGATACACACATTTTCTTTTATCTGGCAACATTCGGTCGTCAAATTTGTCTATTCCTATTCCAAGCATAATGTTGCCATCACGTACTAAAAGGCAAGGCATTCAACTCAGTCCCTATGGTTAGTAAATTTTAATTAATTAGTAAATTTAATTAATTAATTTGTAAATTACTATAAATTGCTATCGCTAGCAACGTCCTCTTTAACGTCGACATCATTTTGGACAAAAATTCGAATTCCCACCCACATATAGCAAACAATAGAAACAGTAGAAAATAGTGAATCGAAATACTAACCATATAACAGCTTCATTGTTAAAAATGCACCCGAAACAAATGTCCCACCCCTAAACAGGTCGCTAACACTACTGAAACCTCTACTTATATCGCTTGCTAATCTTACAGGAAACACTTCACATCTTAACAAAGGTTTCGAAGGCAGTACAACAAATGCAGGTGGAATTGCCCTTGCGTTATATTCCGGGTTATGGGCTTACGATGGATGGAACTGCGTTACTGTGGTCACAGAGGAAATCATAAACCCTGGAGTGTCAGTAAACTTATACAATTCTTAATACCTTGCATAATAAAACTATGATGGCAAAGTTACAGCAAACGAAATTTATGATTATTGAATTAGGACAGTCGTAGAAAATAGTCTCAGTTATGTTTAAAAAGCTATTTTGTTATGCGTTGGTTTTTGATAGCGTACAATTAAAATCATGTGACATTTGTTTGGCAGCACATACAGATTATATCAGTCACATTTGTTATGTACATCATCACGTCAGGCTACACTTCTATAAGAAAAAGGAGCATTTTGAAGTTGACAAGTATCTCATAAAATTCTTCATTCATAAAAGTGTCGACCAAAATGTATGAAATAAAGGATCCACAGATTACCAGAACGACACTACTGTCGCTAGAGGGTATTGAACTGATATAATCTATTATTATACTATTACCTTGTGTGTAATCCGCATGTTAAATACAAATTATAAAATTATTAGCGCTTTCCTTCAAACTACACTCTTTAGCCTCAGTAGCATCCTATAAAATTGAAATATTTTGAGGAACATTTTTTAGTTTTAAAAGATTTGGGTCGTTTTCGAGTCACCTTATAGTAGTAATAGGTCGCAGAAGACTACCTACACGAAGATAAATGTATTGTAGTAACTACTACGTTCTAAAAAGTAATGGTTGCATATCAGTGTTCACCAAAAGCACTAGTTTAATGCAAGATTATATAGTATTTTCACATTATGTCCGGTAGTTCTGAGGAATTCAAATAATCATACGCGATTTCTTCTTTCAGGAACGTTCCGCTGAGTATATCAATCGCAGTTCCTCTCATCACAAGCCTGTATGTATTTATGAATGTGGCCTACATGACTGTATTAAGTTATGCTGAGATGATCTCGGTGCCAGCAGTTGCGGTAACATTCGGGGCCCGGGTACTCGGCCCCATGGGCTTCATAATACCGCTCGGTGTTGCCATATCTACTTTTGGGTGCGCTATGAGTGTGCAGTTCGGTGTTACAAGGTGAGAAATCCAAGCGCCATAGACTAAACAAAACTTAGTCAGTGATATTACAAGTTAGTAGTGAAGAGAACAACTAACAGTAAAACTATTGTAAGAGAAAAAGAACTTTTCATGTGAAAAATGACAATAAAAATGTATGATAGAAATCTAGGGCAGCGTTTTTTGAACGAAATGTGTCTGACACAAACAGTATGGTTAAAGATAATTGGCTCTTGAGAAATAAAGTTATAATTATGATATAAACCGAAAAAATAATAAAGTGTTGTAGAAAAAGATAAAGATTAATTCCACTCCTGAAGTTCACTTCTTTTTTCGGTTACGTCAAATGTTCACAATATTAAAATATATGTATAAAAAGTATGCTTCTTTCACGTGTTCTGAGTTGTACGCTCTGTTTTTTACGTGACTATAATTAAAGACGTCGTAATTCGAATAATGTTTAGTTCATTCATAAGATATGTCCTTGTATATTTTTATTTAAATCGCTCCTTAAATTTGTTGACAAAGAAAAACATCCAAGTAAGTTTATTCACCAAAAATATTTAATAGCTACAATTTGACGTAATATGTTTTGCCAGATATTTGATCCTTTTTAGCAATCATTTCATTTATTCTCCGCTCTTGATTTGTTCTCTGATTTCTTTATTTATGAGCTTGTCTACAACAGAGATACCGTTTTTGAAAACACACTTTAAAGTTTTGTATAATAAACAAGTTTCAAACCTGTTGCGATTCAATTGCAATTAAAATAAACTAACGTTTTTATAACAGGGTATGCTACACAGCAGCGCGGAGTGGACATATGCTCGAAGTGTTTTCATTTGTTAATATGAAGCGAATGACTCCAGCGCCCGCTGTCGCTTTCCAGGTAATATTCTATAAAGTTGACGATTGAAATTACCAATAATTAAGGCTTAACGACTGCGTCTGTCGACGAAAGCTGGTCTACAGTAATAATAACAACATCATAACCAGTCATGGTATTAGAAAGTTTTGCGTTAATAAGGGATGCATATATAATTGTCATTAACCGACTTCGAAAAAGGAGGAGGTTACTACGTTCGGTTGTGTGTATTTTTTTTTAATGTATGTTAATCGATATCTCCGTCAATTATGAACCGATTTTAATGATTCTTTGATGATTTGAATCGGTTATATTCAGAGGTGGTCCCATACAATTTAATAATTCAATTATTTTCGCTTTTTAGTGCCTTATTAGATTTTATATTATATAATATAATAATAATTACTATATACTACTATATAATAATAATTATACAGTATAATTTTTATGTAAATAATTGTCAGCACTTTTGCATACAAATTATACACTTCAAATTAGTTCTGGTTTATTACTGTAATGCTTTAATAGAAACGTCCACTGTAATATTTTACAGAAACCTTTAACATTGTTTGTATTGATATGACATCTTTACAAACAATATTTAATATTTTAATCAAAACTTTATATAATGAGTTATTTTGTATGATAGCAACATTATTTATGCTTTCAGGCTCTCCTTACATCAATCTTCATATCCGCTGGCAATATCAAAACCTTAATAGAATTCGCCAGCTGGTTCCTGTGGTTCTTTTACGGCCTCGCTATGGTCTCTTTATTAATTTTAAGAAAGACACAAGCAAGCAAACCTAGGCCTTACAGGGTACCGACACCGATTCCATGTTTTGTGTTGCTAGTCGCAATATTTCTATCGGTTTTACCCATAGTCCATGATCCGTCACTTAAGTATGTAATGGCTGTCGGATTTATCGCCTTGGGATGTATCGTTTACACAGTATTTGTGTATTATAAGAAAACACCGACCGCATTACTACGTAAGTTATAACATCATATTTATTCTGGTAATTAACCCTCATTATTACAGATTTTACTACCATTGAAAAGTAGTATTATTTTGTAACAAATTGGTGGCCCTTTGTTAAACGTTCTAGAGAGTTTTTATCACACCTAATCATATTTTTTTATGTCATTATTTCTAAACCACTTCACTTGTCCAGAATAAATATATTATGTGAAATGTCACTAATGCCACGTAATATAAGGGATGTAATATATAGGCTTATAAATAAAAACTACTGCGCGCTTCCGCTTAACTCTTGTATAATATAAGTTACTGTATTTTTTAATCTGTGCCATGATACATAGTAAAAATCTAACTGTTTTGGAGATAGCATAGCGAGCAAAGCCACGGTTAACAGGTAGTCTAAATTAAAATAAAGTAAATTACTCGTTTTGATGTTCGCTATCAGCCAGTGAAAATCCCATGAAAATCAGTCAAACCGTTTTGGAGATAGCTTTGCGGACGAAGCTGCGGTTAATAGCTGGTCCCATTTAGAGTAGCCTAAGTAACCTTCTGTAATTTCAGCTATCTGCCAGTGAAATTCTCGTCGAAATCGGTCCAGCCGTTTTGGAGATTATCCAGAACAAACAGACAGACCGACAAAAATTTTAAAAATAGCATTTTCGTTCTCAGTAGCGTGTATATTTTCATACTCAATCAGTAAAAAAATATATTTCGATATTACATACAGATACTTCATTTTTATTAAATGTATAGAATAGATTATTTATGCAAAACATCAACATAAAGTGATGGCGACACTCCAGTAAAACTTTCTATGAAAACTTAATTATATTATTTGAGATAATTTCATATGTGCGTAAGAACTATGGTTAATGTACAATGAGTTTAGAATAATATTTTAATAAGAATAGCTCGATTTCATTATTCAAATATACAACATATTGAAAACTATAACTAGTTTTGCTTTTATGTTTCAGGAAAAATTACTTTCGTCATGCAAATTTTGTTCGAAAGCGTTCCACCCAGTAAAGAGGAAGACTGAAAACTCTAACAATAATAATATGGCTGTAAATATAGTATAATATAATGTAATATATGATGTATAATATAGTGTAAAATAAATGTAATGTAATTATGAACAAACGTTTGTTTTCTTATTATTTCTATTTCGCTGTATAAGAACCAGATTTTTTTCATAAACCAGATCAGAATGTGGTCCTTTATGACGTGCTAAAAGGAGGTAACATTATATTCAATATTTCACGAATTCCAAAAGAACGAAATAACATAAGAATAACTTTTAATAGAGCCAGAAAAACGTATTATGAGTACCGCTAAATTAGTTTTAATTATGTTACTACCAGTTAAGAGTTACGGGAACGTATTTGCAAATACAATAATAATTTTTCCAATTATCGTTTATTTTACAATATCCTATGAACCATATAAACGTAAAAGCTTATACGTTATTACACAAAATAAAACCTAATGACATAAATGACGTATTAATTAATTTTAAGTAGCACATAAAACAAAACTTTAAAAAATGCTGAACGGCTACACTATCGTAATGTCAACCGAATTTTAAATATATATGTATTGTGTCTATATAAGCATATATAATTAAATAATCCTTAACTTTTTCAAAGCTCTAAAAGTATGTTAATATATTAGTATATATTTTTCTTTCATCAATTGTATATTAAGTCAATTAAAAAGCTGGTAATGTATGAAGAGGCGAATTTTCAAAGTATCTTTGCTCTCCTGTAAAATTAAAAAAATGTAGATACGTCTATCTGACTCTTACACCGCGATTTTAACTAATTGTTAGGTACCTCACAATTGTCAGACGAATATTTGTGGAATTCCAATTCTTTTGGAAACCTTTTGGTGGTAGAATACTGTGATAGGCGACACAAATGAGCATACGAGCCCTTCCAACTCCGTAATTAACATTATTGCATGACATTAGAATTTTCTTTATATTTTATCCTTGAAAACTCAATATGTAGTCGGAAAAATTAAGTAAACCTGAACTTGTAAACGGCCCCTAGCATAACTTTGACACTAAAATCATAATAAGTAGTCATCTCATTCTGTTGGCTCACGAAGCGACAGATCAGCCGCGCGCGTTTTTTATTTTTTTTTTATTTCTCGCCATCGGCAATGACATTAAGCACACTCATGTATTTTGGTAAGTCACGACCTTCCATCAACAATAACTAGATACCGGGTCGGCGCGAAAATTACGTCTAGGTAAATAACAGCTCACTTGAAACGTGAGCTTTTATTTTGTTTAGTTTGTTTGAAACACAGCCAATGTAAGCACGTTTCACATTGCCGCAGTGTATTCAAAAGATGCAACAATAATTCCCGAAAAAGCAACTTAACGGCCGCAGTATCTTACTTTCCTTAAATACATGTTGAATAAGTTATATTTTAAGCTTTAAACTACAAATAATATTAAATTTTGAACAAAATTACCGATTTTAAAATTGAGTACAAATGTTTGGTCAAGGCACGTCAACCACACATAAACACGCAGAATAACGGGAAAAAACACTTTATTCATTGCATGTTAAGGTTGAATTCACACAAATTTGTTAATGTTGTCTTTTCATTTGTAAGTGACGGGAGTAATTTATTGCTGTGCTGGTTTTATCGTAAGTATTAAATAATATTTTGAACATTCGTGACTTTATTACTAGGTGTCATGGTTGTAATTAGGTTGAACTTAAAACTGTTTTAAAACTTTTTTGCTCCCTTTGTTAGTCAACAAATAGCTACACATAAGTATATATTTACGCGGACAGGATTTAGTTTTGATTTTGTAGGTGACCATTTATCTAGTTATTGTTGATCGAAGGTCACGACACATATTAATTTAGCTGAGCAAAGTACGACTAGCTCTCCAATGTTGCTTACAGAATACTTTTATAAGTTGTTATAGACAGATTTAAAACTTGAGGTGGACAGCGACATCGAAAGTCTAAGCTTATTCGAAGTAAGGAAGCATTCGATCACCAACTACTGTTAAGTTAGCATCGCTTCTCTTAGATGGTTACGTACAGAGCCCAACTTAGAGCACAGGCAAGCTGGGCAAACACCAAAAGCTGCAAAATTAAGGGTAGTTGGCTGTGAACAATAATTGATCTATAACAATCTATCTGAGAAATCACTCTTTATGTGTTTCGTTTTAAATAATTGCATTGAGATCCACTGAAGTTGCAATTGATGTTATTTCTTTCGATGTACATAAAGTATTTGATTAAAAAATTACAGCCAGGATATAAAGTTATTACATTTATATGTTTATCATCAACGCGTAAGTATTTTGTAATAAATTATTTATAAATAATATCGATTTACGAAATATTGTAAATGGAGGTTACTATTGATGAGCACAACTATCGCACACCACTACAACTGTCATTACAGTGCCAATATAATAAATCGATAAATCTGCGCCAGTGGTAGGGATTGTGTTGTTGTTATTTTGAAAAGAAAGACGGTTTAATGTGAATAAAACAGTGTATTGTTATAATATTGGCATTAGAATATATCGGATTTATTGCAAAGTTTCGTCATTGATCAATAAACATGTAAGTGCTACAATTTATATAAGTTACAACTCATAATGAGAAAATAACGTTTTACGTATTTATTTCCTTTGTATATACTTAATACAGATAAATTTCTAGGGCTTCAAATGAACGCAATACGGAAACTCAGGAAGTTTTGAAGAACGAAATAAAATCTCTTAAAAAACAGTGTATTGACACTTGTAATATTATCAACAACACTCCACAAGCTGCTTCCTCTTCAAATCAGGACGAAGCAGATGAAAAATCTCTTCGTTACGTCGAGAGTGTAAAAACTGAAATTCAGAATGCGAATGCTATTATATTAACAAATGAAAACTTGCTCACAAGTCAATTCTTATGCGATGTGAAGGAGAAAACCGCACAAATAGAAGAGTTGACGGCGTTCACCCGTGGGATAGTTCATGATTTCGATAATGAGATACGTAGGTGAGTGATATATATTATAAATGATATCTTTCAGTTGTAGTATGATCTCACAACATGTGCTACCCCCTGGACTATTGAAATTCACAGAGGTTTAGGCTTATATCATAGGAGGCAAATGAACAGGTGGGTCACTTGATGTTAAGTGATCACCGCCGTCCATATACACTAGCAACACCATGGAAGTCCAAAGTGCGTTACCAGCCTGTGTTTGGGAGGGAGGGGAGAGAGAGAAAGTGGGTTTCCGGCGCTGTCACTGACCGAACGAAACGCAACAATGCAAGCACTGTTACTTCACGACGGTGTTTCTGTGGGTCAGGTGGGAGTACCCTGGGTGAGCTGACCTATTCATGCTGAAACCAGTAATAGCTTCAGTGTAACTCTACCACCTACAAGCTCCATATAAAGAAATGTAGACCTTATGAGGCACCAGTCAATAGAATGGCGGCAGCATAAACTTTAAAAAAATACTTGATTTATTACAAATAAAAAAAAAATGATCTGCCATTTTGAGATCTGAGAGCTGAGGGGTGAGTAGGAAATATTCTATTTAGTGAAAAGGAAGCTAAACTTTTTTACTATTAAAGTTAAAAATAATTGAACATAAACTAAATAAAACAGATAACAATATAATAAATATATTTGTTTACTAAATATATCATCACGCTAAGACCAATAGGAGCGGAGCACCAATGAAGAGTGTTTCGAAATCCTGGTTTTATTTCTTTTAAAAGCTTCCGCTGTATGTTAGTTAGCCCAAAGGTAGTCCATGCGGAGGAAGTTGTGGATAGAAGCTAGTTATATATAACTTACTTCCACTTAACACTTGTAATTCTATTAGCAATTTTATATAAACTCTCTTTTCTTTCATTACTGCTTTTCGCATTTTGGAATAATTTAATTATATGTAACCCTGATAACTTGTTAAGTAATATATTTCTACTTAAGTCAAACAAATATTGGTTTAACAGTGTCTGATCTACTTGTGCAATCAATTTTATGAGATCTACTTGTTCAATTTTATGATCTTAAGAACATCACCAGATAGCATAAAATATATTTGTAGTATTAATAAAAATAGTTTGATAAAATGTACTTAAGGATACATCTTTATTTATTAACTAGCTGTTACCCGCGGCTCCGCACGCGCTTTTTTAAAAATGTATTAAAGAAATGTAAAATTGTGAGTGGGTGTGTACATTACAGAAAAGCTTTTTCAAAAACATTTGTACCTACGACGCGCATACCAACTGTAACATGTAACGTGCACATTAGATATATGAATACAAATAGTATATCGAATGGGATGGGATTTATCATCAGCAACATACCTGGAACTTCAATCTACTATATATCAAACTCAGTGCTCACTAACACTATATAAGAAAGTAATGAGAATTATATACTATACATTATCGAACAATATATCTTAAATCTTTTATTTTATAGATAGACTAGCTGTTACCCGCGGCTCCGCACGCTCTTTTTAAAAAATGTATTAAAGAAATGTAAAATTGTAAGTGGGTGTGTACATTACAGAAACGCTTTTTCAAAAACATTTGTAACTACGATACGAACGCCATCTACTGTAACATGTAACGTGTACATTAGATATATGAATACTAATAGTATATCGAATGGGATGGGATTTATCATCAGCAACATACCTGGAACTTCAACCTACTATATACCAAACTCAGTGCTCACTAACACTATATAAGAAAGTAATGAAGTAATATCGAACAATATATCTTAAATCTTTTATTTTATAGATAGATATAATACGCCCGTATTGTCGATATACTTAAGTTATTCTTATACGTTGCTATAATCACAGAGTTATGTAGAAGCAAACGCGGTAAATAAAAGAATATAACCGTCAAATTGACCAAAAAGATGATATTAATCACTACATAGTGTACCAATTCAAATAAAAAAAGAATAATTAAAATCGGTTCACAATTAACTAAAATATCGATTAACATGCATGAAAAAAATACATATAACCTCCTCCTTTTTCGAAGTCGGTTAAAAAAAGTCCTCTGTCAGCTTATCTGTTCACGATAAAGTCAAAAACTACCATTTTCATGCTGTTTTCACCAGTAGATAGAATGATAATTCATGGGGAAGGTTTAGGTATAATTTGTCAAGGTTTTCATTTTATTATCCGTCTCCGTCCGTATAACGTCTTCCGAGCCCGCTAATTATCTGCCCGT
>MU158742.1:862262-908233 GCA_015888305.1 Antheraea pernyi | reverse complement strand
CTTTGGACTGGGTGAACTGATTTTGATTATTCTTTTTTTATTTGAAAGCTGGTACTTCCAGTGTGGTCCCATTTTAATTTGGTACAGTTCCGACAACGGCATCCAGCGCAAAACCGTATAAGTTTTAAATTTGCATTAAGTATGTACACGACAAATAGACGAATAACTCAATATTACGCTAACCGGTTTCGATGATTCATTTTTTATTGAAAAGGATGTACTTCAAGGGTAGTTTGATGAGAGTTTGGTTAGGTTCTGATTATGGGATCCGTGGCAAAGTAAGAAAACTTTCAAGAAACGAGCCTACTTCTTTCTTAAGGGCCGGCAACGCATCTGTGTTTCCTCTCGTGTCGCAATTGTCCATGGGCAGTCGTGATCACTTACCATCAGGTGACCCGTATGTTCGTTTGCCACCAATATTATAAAAAAAACTCTTCAATTCTTAGGAGCCTATTGTGCTTATGTTCGTTGCTGTGTTGCAACATGACGCAAGCATTGTAATTACATTACTTAAGGTGTATTATATGTGAAGCGATGGTAGCCGAGTTTGTGGTAGAAACTATCGCGGATTATTGATACGGTTGCGTTCGTACCAAACGTTACTTATTGTACAACCAATTGAAACCATATCGCATACCATACCGATAGATACCATACCGCAAAAATGCGCATATTTTCATATACTTAAGGCGGAACGGAGTTCGCGGGCACTGCTAGTAAAATATATTTATGTACACTAAAAATGGTAAAATAAAGTAAATTTTCAAAAAAAGTATTAACCGACTTCAATATCAATCAAAATCCCATAAGGCACTAAAAAGCGGAAAATAAATAGTTTATCAAATTAAATAAAACATATGAATATGTGTGCTACCTAGAGATGTATTGGAAGTCGGTGTCAACCAAACCGAAAATCATATCATCTACAGGTACAAAGTTTAAGTCCACTCTCGCGTCTCTGTAATACAAAAATTTTGGTTGGTATCGACTTCCAGTACATCTCTAGGTAGCACACATATTCATATGTTTTATTTAATTTGGTTGATTTGATAAACTATTTATTTTCCGCTTTTTAGTGCCTTATGGGTTTTTGATTGATATTGAAGTCGGTTAATACTTTTTTTTGAAAATTTACTTTATTTTAATAGTACATACACAAACTTTATTCTTATAATATGTAATTGAGAACAAATAAAAAATTGGAAATAAAAGTAGTATGAACTATTTGAATAGGAAAACAAAATAAACTTTGAATATGTTTGCTTTGATACTTACCACATAACTTCAGAATTGGCAGTATGGATTAATTCCTTCGCCTTTGTATTTGAATAGGAAAACAAAATAAACTTAGAAAATGTTAGCTTTGATACTTACCACATAAGTTTTGAAAATAATACTTCTACAAACACAATCTATATTAACATATAAAGCTGAAGAGTTTGTTTGTTTGTTTGGTTGAATGCTAGGATCTCAGGAACTACCATTCCGAACAAACAAACTCTTCAGCTTTATATGTTAATATAGATTGTGTTTGTAGAAGTATTATTTTCAAAACTTATACTGAATGATATCAACAGTCATAAATGAATGTATTTGTAAAGTCAAAAAAACTTGACTGCTTGTAAAGTCTGTTTGTGGATGATAATTTTACATAATAACTTCATAAGAAAACATTGATAAAAAATGGCATATCTTTATGAGTTACTGAATTGAATTATTCCTGAATTACCATTATTTTGTATAATAGAAGGAGTTCATTTAAAATTACAATGGCACATGAAGTTTGCACTATGCCGCTGTCTCTCTTCTACTTCGCCCGATGGAGTAGAAGAGAGATAGATGCATCACAAGGTAAACTCTAAGGCCATTCGCGCCTCTCTTGTTCCGCGTTCTCACTTGCATGCTTGGCTCAGGCGGAACATGACAATGAGTCATGCTTTTTTGTGTGTGCAGCCGACGTTCATCGATTTATAAGACATTATCAATAACAAAAAAACTTAAATAACTATTTGTCTATTTAAACTTACTATATAATATCACCACTACATTTGGCAAAATTTTAAACATACTTAATAATAAAATATTATTATAGTAGTATGGTACATACAAATGGCCCTTTAATGGCCTTAAAATACCTCTGGGTAATTAAATATCATCTGGATATTAGTTTAGTAGGTTACTGAATATATTCTAAGTTTTTACTTACCTATATTAATAATCATATTTTTTATTTGCAAATCTGTTACACTTATACAAATAAAACGGGTTTATGTCTTCTATGTTGTCATATTTTCTTGTAACAATTTATGCAATTATATATATGAATATGTTATATGTGAGGAATGAGTACAAATATGAATTTATCATAAATATTATTATCCTTCCAGGCTAAGGGATCATATCAGAGTTGCTCAAGAAGCTAAAAAGATGCCAAAATCTCAGCAGAAAAAGTTGACGATGGAGCATCTTCACAGGGCAAAGGAAAGGTTTCTCATGATGAAGGGTGAACTACATGGGCTGATACACTCACTCTATCCAGATTACTCTGATGCTATGATTGGTTTTTTCGGGGTGAGCTGCTAAATATGCATTTATATGAATAACATCCTAATTCTAGACAGCCTACTACTGGCTCTCAATAACTTTTAAAATTTAAAAAGATTACTAGTCAGGATATTCTAGAAAATTTAAATAATGGTGTCTGCATTTCGCTTACTTTGGCTCAGATACTTTTCATACTGAGTTGAAGTATTTACACTGAAAAAAAAAATTTCAATAATTATTATCTTAATAATCAAATCAAAAACACTTTTTTTAATTAAGGCCCTAAGACGGCGTTCATGAACGTCAATATTTACACTGAAAAAAAAATTTTCAATAATTATTATCTTAATAATCAAATCAAAAACACTTTTTTCAATTTAGGACCTAAGACGGCGTTCATGAACGTCAAAACTACCACCGTTTCGGAAAACAACCCAGTCAAGCAGAAGAACCGGCAAGAAACTCAATCTGGTTTATCTTTTTAACAAAAACATATAATATTTAATATATATATTAGGTACATGTCACAAACCTTTTTAATAGATGCACAGAGATGAGTCAATTCCAGATATCACATATTGATCCACTCTATAATAGCCTTTTCACACTAAAACCTACTTGACATGGTGCTTAAATTCGCAATCCGGCAAATCGTTAATATCATTTGGGACTTGGTTGTAAAATCTAATACTATTTCCCAAAAAAACTGTTACTGGTTACTAAGTCTAAAACATGGGTCAACCAGTTTGTTACAGTTTCTAGTATTTAGATTGTGCCGGATTTTTGGAAATCTAGCTTTTCAAGGTCCTCACGGATATACATTAAATTAGCAAGAATGTAATGGGAGGGCAGAGTTAAGATACCGTATTCCTTGAACTTGGTTTTTAAGGATTCGCGAGGTCCCATATTGTAAATTGCTCGAACTGCCCGTTTTTTTAATTAAAATATGGTGTCTACCTCAGCTGCTGTCCCCCTCAACAGAATGCCATAAGACATTGCGACATGCGAATCTTACATACTGCAAATGCAGTAGAACTTAATTTGCTTGCAAATTGTTTAATTTGAGGATCCCATTGTAATTTTGAATCTAGTGTGATACCCAAAAATACAGTATTATCAAATAAATGGGAATAATACATTTTTTGTCAGGATAAAAGGCCTTTTTATGTCCTCTTGACAACATGTATACGAAATATGATTGTCAGTTGAATAGTGTAAGTGTAATTATACTAGGAGTTTGAAATAAGAAGATAACTGTCAGCCGCCATCTTGCTTCTTTTACAAATTGTGCTATAATCACTATGAACCTGAAATTTATAAAATCATCATCATCTTCTTACCCTTATCCCACCTAAGGTAGGGTCGGCACACATGTTTTCCTTTTCCACGCAATTTTCAATTTTCATGAAATTTATAAAATACAAAAGCTTATATTTTTAAGTTACATTAATTAACGCAATTATTTTCTTCTTTGAAACACGTAGTACGGTTTTTATTATAATGATCGTGTGAGATGAGTCGTAGGTACGGTAGAGGTATAATTAGAAATAAAAAATGAAATAAGTCGACAATAATTTGTTTTTAGACCCTGATAACTGAAAGACTGAATGAGTCCTCGGATGGATATGTGCCAATAACATCTGAAAACTACCATATTGTCGGGCTGTTAATGGACATAAATATCTTAACAGCTAACCCAAACAACGGCATGGAAGTGAAATTAACAGATTAAATATTGTCCAAACCTGCCAAATCTCTAGTGTATTCTGTATGAGCATGGCTGTAACCAGAATGTCTTAGTTTTTAATTTTATTTGAACCCAAATCGAACTCGATGTCTGTGGGTGTTAAGTTGTAGATTGATGTATCTCAAATTATGGGTATTTAGTTCGTTAAGTATACTTTGTATAGTTGCTTATTTATACTAAGAATAAATAGTTCGCAAAATTATTCGTTTTTCATTTACTATTTATAGTTAATAGACAAGCAGCATAATTGCTGATATGTCTATATCACACTGCGTCGCATTTTTTTTGTCGGGTTTTGTCACTGCAGATGTTCCTTTATTAAAGTCCGGAGCCAGTTGTCGAGTCGGTTATCTATTTTAATATTACATATAACGTTTGGGAGTTTGTGACGTTGTAGGGGGTAATATCTGTATCTAATAAACCGATTTTGACAATTATTTTACTAATAGAAAGCCACGTTATTTGTGAGTGTAATAGGCTATATATTAACACGAAAAATGTAAAGACTTTTTTGTGGACGTCGAAGAACATCGGCTACACGCACGAAAAAGCAAGACTCATCGTCACGTTCCTCCTGAGCCGAGCGTGCAAGCGAGAGCGCGGAACAAGCAATAAGGAGGCGCCATCGGTCTAAGCGTTCGGCTTGTGATGCATATATCTATATATAGAATAATCTATACTAATATATAAAGCTGAAGAGTTTGTTTGTTTGGTTGAACGCGATAATCTCAGGAACAACCAGTCTGATTTGAGAAAATCCTTCGGTTTTAGATAGCTCATTTATACATTCATTATATTATAAGGCTTTATATTTAGGCTATAATATCATCACGCTAAGACCAATAGGAGCGGAGCACCAATGAAGAATGTTTCTAAATCGGGCACTTTTTTCCTTTTGTAAGATTTCGTTAGCATTATATACGTTGCCATGGTAACGTGGTAAGTTTCTATCGCAAACATTTTTATTCTGTTTCTATTCAACGTTTGTTTTGTTTCCAAGTTTTTATTTGTAATCTATTACGTATTATAAAAATAAAGTTTGTGTATGTACAATTAAAATAACAACTTTTTGATGGATGGATATGGCTAGAAATGACCAAAAAAATTTTTTTTTTAACTTTGTCTATATTATTATATTTTGTCTGTTTGTTTTTTTGTTCCGGGTAATCTCCAAAACGGCTGGATCTATTTTAACGGGAATTTTACTAGCATATAGCCGAAATTATAGCGGTTGACATATTCTACTTTATTTGTCCGCGGCTTCGTCCGCATTGTCCACGAAAAATACTTAGTTGTGCTAATTTTCATGAATTAAACGTTACTAAAGTTTGTGATCAAAATAAACATATTATATCATAGGTATTAGCAGAAACTCGTTAGTAAATTAATGTGATATCAAAAATGCATGAAAGAAATAAGCTATAGTTTGATATTGATACTGGTAGAGAATGCCTTCGGCATTAAGTCCGCCGTCGCGTATTTAACGCATAATGTGTAAATAAATAAATAAATAATTCCATAGATGTATTGATTTTTTGTCGTCTATACAAAATCTATACTTATATAAACCTATATAAATATTATAATGTAGAATTCCTTCAAGGCAATGGTATTTCTTAAATAAGTTATATAATGTATTTGTTCTGAATTATAAATCTATACTAATATATAAAGCTGAAGAGTTTGTTTGTTTGGTTGAACGCGATAATCTCAGGAACAACCAGTCTGATTTGAGAAAATCCTTCGGTTTTAGATAGCTCATTTATACATTCATTATATTATAAGGCTTTATATTTAGGCTATAATATCATCACGCTAAGACCAATAGGAGCGGAGCACCAATGAAGAATGTTTCTAAATCGGGCACTTTTTTCCTTTTGTAAGATTTCGTTAGCATTATATACGTTGCCATGGTAACGTGGTAAGTTTCTATCGCAAACATTTTTATTCTGTTTCTATTCAACGTTTGTTTTGTTTCCAAGTTTTTATTTGTAATCTATTACGTATTATAAAAATAAAGTTTGTGTATGTACAATTAAAATAACAACTTTTTGATGGATGGATATGGCTAGAAATGACCAAAAAAATTTTTTTTTTAACTTTGTCTATATTATTATATTTTGTCTGTTTGTTTTTTTGTTCCGGGTAATCTCCAAAACGGCTGGATCTATTTTAACGGGAATTTTACTAGCATATAGCCGAAATTATAGCGGTTGACATATTCTATTTTATTTGTCCGTGGCTTCGTCCGCATTGCTATTTCCTAAATGGTTGGACCGATTTTCACGGGGTGTTCACTGGTAGATAGCAGACCTCATAAAAAGTCATTTAGGTTTTTTATTCGCCTTCAGCCGCAGTGGAATATCCGTAATGCTTGAACTGATTTTCATAGGACTTGCACTGGCAGGTAACTCACCTTATAAGACGTAACTTAGACTATTTCATTTTGTTACTCAAGACTTCGTCCGCAATATCATACTATCTCCTAATTGGTTGGACCAACTTTCACGGGGTTTTTACGGGCAGATAACTAGCGAACTCGGAAGACACTGTCCCGCTCCGATAATAAAAAGAAAACTTTGACAAATTATACCTAAACCTTCCCCATGAATCATTCTATCTACTGGTGAAAACGGCATGAAATTCCGATCTGTAGTTTTAGACTTTATTGCGAACAGATAAACAGACAGACCAGAGAACTTTTAACCGACTTCGGTTGTATGTACTTTTTTTTTATATGTTAATCGATATTTTCGTCAATTGTTAACCGATTTTAATGATTCTTTTTTTTATTTGAATTGGTACACTATGTAGTGATGAATCGCCGTGCATTCGTCCGTGTGAAATTAATCAAAAATATGTTACAACCGCGGGAGACGAGTGCTTTACTGGACTCCAAGAATAACTCAAAGTCATATATTTGTATGTAATATGAATTACATCATCTTTTTGGTCAATTTGGCGGCCATATTGTTTTATTTACCGCGTTTGCTTTTAGTCATATTCAAGAATCGTTTTCTACAGAATTTTGGCACCATGTAGCCTCAGCTGACAATCCTGCAGACGTGTGTTCTCGTGGAGAACTTCCGCACGGTCTTCTTCAACATACGTTATGGTGGTCTGGGCCTTTCTGGTTATCAAAACCTGAGCGTTGGCCAGTGTCGAAAGAATTTCCATTGCCAAACAGTGATGAAGATAACATGGTGTCCATCGAGAAGCGTAGATCTGTTGCGTTAGTCATTCCTGATGAGAACAGACATGATTCATTCATGGATTATTTAATAAATCGGTTCTCATCACTTGAAAAAATTACTCGAATCGTTTTTTTTTTTAAATCTTTTTCCGTATACATTTACATTTGTTATGTTTAATCCTAAATTTGTGGTTACAGCATTTATTTCTCTATAGTATGACCAACTTTGACGTGTTACGTGTGTCTCTGTTATTTGTTTGTTCGTCTCAAATTTTGTACTAACTTTAGCGTCCGTTTATCATCATATACATATAGGCTCCCATCGAAAATCAGCGCTGCAGTACTACTTACAGTATTGCAGATTTTTTGCTGAATGGGTTCGCCAATTGTTGGACACCTATTTTTTCATTTTTAAAATGTTTCTTTTTTTCTGTCATAATTATTTGTGTAATTTAATTTAATTGTATGGTTGTTCCAACAATAAAGTATTTCTTTCTTTCTTTCTTTCATAGTTACAAATGTTTTTGAAAAAGCATTTCTGTAATGTACACACCCACTCACAGCTTTACATTTCTTTAATACATTTTTAAAAAACGCGTGCGGAGCCGCGGGTAACAGCTAGTTCAATTCATAAAAGTATGCAATTTTCATTAATGTTTTCTTATGACTTTATCACTTAAAATTATCGTCCGTAATCACTTTACAGACAACCAATTTTTTTTTTTGCTTAAAGGTGCGATATGTCATCACTCCTTGCCATAAACAATGAAATACAGGAAATATGGAGAAATAGTCTCTTATGTTATGGGGGGAAAAAAAACTAAATTTGATTCTACAGCATTTATTGTGAGATACTTCTTAACAGCATGACATATTATTAAGCCTTAGGTACTATACTATAATACATTTACAACGATAAAGCACATGTTATTTGAATAAAAGGCACAGCTGTGACTATTATACTTTTACAAATATATAATTAGAACTCTACACCAATAGTGTGAATGACGATAGTAGTATGGAAATGACATCAAGACTTTTGGAAATGACACTTCATGACTGATACTGATTTAATATTACAGTAATTAATGCAATAGTGTACTATACAGTCTCACAGCAAGCACTGTACCACGCCTTAGGTATGCGCAGGGATGTGGGGAGTGGGAAGGAAAGAGCATGAGCTGACATGAGATTCGTAGTGTCAGACAGATCTTACGATAGGTAGGTAGGTGGTAGAGTCACTCTGAGGCTATTACTGGTTTTAGCATGAATTGGTCGATTCGCCCAGGGTAGTACCACCCTTTCACAGAAAACCGACGTGAAGTAACAGTGCTTGCATTGTTGCGTTTCGTTCGGTCACTGAGAGCGCCGGAAACCCACCTTCCCTCCCTCCCAAACACAGGCTGGCAACGCACTTTGGACTCCCATGATGTTGCTAGTGTATATGGACGGCGGTGATCACTTAACATCAGGTGAACCATCTGTTCGTTTACCTCCTATGATATAAAAAAAACGACATCAAAGCACATTTTTTTGCAGCTGTATATTTACGAGTATTATAATATCCAAACCTTGTTCTTTATGTGATGAATATGTTTATGATTTTTAGATAAGTACGAATAAAGAACCCATACAAATGAAATGAATCTTTAATTCTTGGAAATATAAAATCTTAACGCATAACGTGCGACCCATCTTTAGATATTTTATATCATGTGCATCTGCCATAGAAAGTCCGTTAATGTTAATTTACAAATATAACTTTGCGAGTATCAATGTGTACATACGGAGGAAGTGAAACTTCATTAGCTTATATGTAAAATTTAGAATTAAACAATCTAGTTATTCAAATTTGATTTCATATTTTTAACTAAAATATGTGGAATCGTATAGGCATACTGAAGGACAATCTATTTCATACAAATTAAAATACTTATTTGGATTTTTTCAGGATGAATTTATTCGTTTTTTTATATACATTACATTTATATTTGATCTAAATTATAGTTTATTGAATAGTAAAATAAAATTTAACTCAAAATACAACAAACTACTAATTTTCTTAAGTACCAACTGTTTTTATTTATATAAGATTTTTTTTAATTATCCCACGGCAAAATGACTGCACTATGCCTGATGGTAAGCATAGTACAATCTAAAAACAATGGCGACCACCGAATAGCCTCTGTCATACCGGCCTGCGAAAAGCTGGATATGCACAAGCTGATCCCGAAACGCGACCCGCAGAAGCGAATCACTATGACAGCTTTTTTCGCCATATACATGGTGGTTGCGACCCAGTCAGGCTGAAAAACCCTACCACCCCGCTTTCGCCATAGCCTCGTTCGTTATTCTGCAGGGTGTACCACGACGACTTGAACAACCCAGCTGGGGCGTGGTTACGATCGAGGCTGTTCGCCCAGTCTTGGTCGAATGGCTCACCAGACGACACGGCACCCTATGCTTTCGGCTGAAACAGGTGCTCACGGGGCATGTATGTTTCGGGAGTTACCTATATCGCATAGGCCGGGAGCCGACTACAAGGTGTCATCATTGTGGCTGCGCGAATGATTCTGCGCACCACACATTGAGTGAGTGTTCCGCCTGGGACGTGCCACGCAGCGAGCTAGTCGCGGTCATTGGCCCGGATCTCTCGCTTCCGACTGTCATTTTTAAGATGGTCGAGAGCGAGGCCGGGTGGATCTCTGCCGTCTCGTTCTGCGAGACAGTCATGCTCGCAAAGGAGGCTGCGGAGAGGGAGAGGGAGCGAACGATTAGACTCCCCTCCCGCGGCCCGCGAACTATGCGGCGGCAACGGGTAGATGATGACCTCCGGCCGCCGTAGTTGTGGCCTGAGGGCGATAGACACAAGCATGTCCGTCGCTCCGGGCAATTAAACTGCAGAGGCACATGTGGCGAAGGTGCATTATGCTAATGCGACTTTCACAGTTCGTTAGGGGGGGTAACACCCATTTCCCCTTAATGGTTCCACCATATTGACCCCTCAAGCCGCAGTTTGGGCCCCTTAGGAGGGGACAACACCTGTTGGAGGAGCAGACGTAGTGTCGATTAGACAGTCCCTGCTCCTCCGGCCAAAAGGTGTAAGAAGGTACCATGGGGTTTTAGTCCGTGCGACTCGGGCATATCCGTCTTCTGCTGCCCGGCGAGATGGATATCTGTTAGGGATTTTCCCAGGGAGAAAAAAAGAAAAGGGTGCACCACGTACAGGTTCGAGGTTGGCTTGGGTGTCTCGAGTCTTATGATGTTATTCGACACCCCTTACTCCTCAAATTAGTCTCTCAGTGTATATAATAAAATAAAATAATTATGAATAGATACTTACAGTACCTAGATGAACAGATTAAGATAACTTATAATTAAAAATTTCATCGACGTGTTTTCCTTTCACTATAAATAGTTTTTTATTGTCTATTAACTAATTACTTACACTAGTTCAATGTTTATTGTTTACACATACTTCAAATATGACAAAATGATTTTAAAACGCAAAATTTCTATGTTACCGTGGCAACGATTACTATATTAATGGTTACAGTAGCAACGGTAACGCATAAGTATATACGATTTTTTTTCCCAACCATGCCGTAAGAAGTTTCATTTCAAAAATATTCAAATAATTCATTATCATACAAAACCACCTATAAGGGCACAATTATATTATAACTAATAAGCTGTAGAAGATACTACATGATAATTTGACAAAACAGATGGCTAGATAACGCACACATACGTAAAGTTATATTGTAACGCCACACTATCTTAGATAAAATGTGGTAGTAAGATGGCATATTCTCAATATCGGTGGTGAAAAAGAAATAGTTATATGTTGCTTAGATACTGGAGGATTAACGGGGTAGTCGTCAAAAATAATCTTACTAGCCAAGTTTGAACAAGGCGCTGTGGAAGCGCTTATAATGTATGTACAGTTTTCTAGTTATAATATCATTGCGAGGATATATTTTTTTTAAATAACTAAACTTTATAAAGTATTATTAAAAAAAATTATGATTATTTGACAAATGTAAGATATAATGAGAATTAATCCTTACAAAAATATAGTTATAGTTAGCGACTTTGGTGAATTACAAGTTAGAACATATACGCTAATTTATGTAAATCCCTTTCTTCATCATAAAATAAAAATAGTTTTTGGTGCACTGATAACAACATTACTGTCCTGGCATGTATTTGTTATATTATCTATACATATATAGTACAGAATCCACGGTCCATTTTTGCACTTGATTACTATCAAGGTAATTTTCCGTGAGTAGCTTCGTTCCGATGAGACGCCCAACAATTTCCTGTGCGAAAATTCTAGATTGTGGTAGCTAACAGAGGTAGCAAGGATAAAATATGTCGATTTGATGATTCTCAAAAATTGAGAACAGTTTGAATCTTGTAATTATACGATATGGTTCTAAATATTTTTGAGTATTTCGTTAATAGTGCAAAGTTCGTGTTTTAACATGGAGATTTGGAAATGTGACGTCAAGAAATTTAGGCCTGTGTTGTTTAGTGCTTACACTAAAGGGTGGAGGAGTCGTTGCGTTGCCAGCCTGTATTTGGGGGGAGAGGCTTGGGGGAATGGGGAGGGAAGGTGGGCTTCCAGCGGACCGAACGAAACGCAACAATGTAAGCACTGTTACTTCACATCGGTGTTATGTAGGTCGGGTGGTACTACCCCGGGCGAGCCAACCCTTTTTTTTTTCCTCTCGAACTGACTACGCTATTGACCCGGCAGAGTCTTCACAGCTTCACCGGACTACTAAGGTTGGCGCTTAAGGCACACAACCGATTTGGGTTTTAGGTAACATACACAAGGGTGCACGCACACCTCGGCTTGGGCTGTTACCTGGAAAAAGACGCGTCTGTCCTAGCTAACTATTCTAAGCTATTCATACATATATACATTTGTGAACCATACAATCGAAATTGCATGATTCACAAATGAATACGTGTATATCGGATTGAAACGAACTAAAACTATTCGATTCAGTTCGATGAGGGAAAAAAACAAAACCCTCCCACCATGTGTATATATGTGCACGTGTGTGAGAGAGATGATCTCATATGTGTGTTCAAGTGATATAGGTGAGTGTGAGCCGACCCATTCATACTGAAGCCAGTAATAGCTTCAGCGTGGCTTTAGCAATTACAAAGTATGTTGTCTTTCTTATTTTCCGTGGTATGGTCTGTCATGTAGTGAATTTTATATTTTATTCATAATCTTTTGATATTTGACTTTATATTTTGTAATGTTGATGGTGTTTTACCTAATATAGTTTGGTTATTGTGCACAAGTGAAATGGATGGGAAATAACATCACGTAGATCATGAACTCTGAGATGCCACAAAAACTCCACAGAAACTTCGAACAATGGAGCCGCCATCTTGTTACAACATTAAAATGATAACAAGACACTGTAATATTATTACCCACTCGGCAATGGCAGTAATAATCAAGAAAATTGATTGCGATATCTTGTGCAATTATTTTAGTGATAAAATCAACTGTCCTTTCTGCTTCTAAACCTTATTTTGTGTAATATATCGCTTTTTAACGTGAATAATGACTTTATTAGTCATCTTGTTTATAGTTTCTTGATGAGAGTTATCAACTTTTGACTTCTTTGAGTCTTTTTTGGTATTTTTCTTAAAGGCCTTTTTCTATTATTTTTGAAGTCGTTGGATATTTAACCGGTTTTAATTCACGTAATTTCTTTTTTAGTTTTCCGTTTTCCTTTTTTAAATCTTGTACAATATTAATAAGTCTCTTACGTTTTTGTTGTTCTGTGTATTTAATATGTCTTATTTTCTCATACATTACACTTCCAGACAAATTTAATGGGTCTTCTTCCGTAGTTGTACTTCCTTGAGTTGTTTCTTTGCGTAATATTTCTTCTTGATTTTCACCTTCAATTAGAACTACTTTTGGTATTAGAATTTGGTTTTTCTTTTCTCTTTTCCTCTCTCGATACTTCATTGATGCTTCCCTCCATTTCTTTCTTTGCTGACTTTGATTTCCTGGCGATTTTTCTTCAATTGGGATCACTACTCCTTTTTCTTTCTTCTGTATGTACCGAACTCGTTCTTTTTCTCTCATTATTTCATACATTTCTGGGTCACTTTTAAGTTCAGCATACTTTCTCCGTTTATATGCGGAATAATTGTCGACTTCTGTTATCTGGCTCATGATTGTTATACCTAGGATGAATATTTTGTTTATGTAGTTATAATTAATACTAGGCTAATATTTTATTTACCATACTAATAAATGCTTGTAAACTTCAATAATTGCATAAAGCTAAACGAAATTGCTTTAGTCAACTATATCAGTCTTTCTTAAATAATCCCAGTATCATTTCCGTCTATAACATTTTATTGAAAGTGACATTACTGGAAATTCTATTTTTGCTTTACTCGCTCGCATGTTCTAAAATATCGTAGGAGCGAAATAATTATAAATGTCAAGATAACATGTGCAATAATAAGCAAACCTGTGAAATAAAAAAGGGTACTTACGAATTACCGCCACCGCAGTGAACTCGCCGACCGCTGCCGTGTTAAGTTAGACTTGCGAAACAAAGACAGGCAGAAACAGACACACTGCGGTGGCGTTAATACGTAAGTACCAAAAAGTGTATTTAATACTTACCCTTTTATTAATCCGAATGGAAACACTGTATATGTGAAACAATCGTGGTGTAGTCCTTTACAAAAATACTTATTTACTCGGACGTTTTTACATATTATACATGTATTCGCTTGGAAGGTTTTCAAATTGATGTGCTCTCAGGAAAATGACGCATTTTTTTTAACACTACAACTTCAATCCCATTTAGAAGAGTATGTACATAGGGATGGCGCAGTGTGTAATTATTATTAGACTATCTGATCCACGCGACTTTGTCTGCGTCGTTTATTATCTCAAAGGGATTAGGCGGCGTTTTCATCGAACGCTCCCAGGCGGCTCGACTTCTCCCGACACTTCCAACATTTATCGTTATATTTCAACCAATTTACAAAAAATCTTGACAAATTATATACCTAAACCTTCCTCGTTTATCACCCTATTTATTAATGAAAACCGCCTGATAATCAGTTCAGTAGTTTTTGACTTTACCGAGAACAGATAGACGCTGCGGAGGACTTTGTTTTATAATATAATATATGGTATATATGGGGCATTTCACGTCAAGCGGCCAACCAAAACGTTTATTTTATATTTTTGTATGTTAAAATGAAGGAATAAAATATTACTAGTGTAGTATTTTACTATGTTAGCGCATAAACTCGATTGCTTAGAAAGTGCTATGTGTATGTACTCTATATGCTCTAAGTCTTAAACTATTGGCGATTTCAAGGTTAAAAATATTTTAAAAAAAGTGTCGAAGTTACTTAAATATCGATTTGAAATTTTCACTTCCGGTTTACTATACGTAAAAAAATTGAAATATCGAATTCGACAAAAAATTTAAAAATTTAATCTTTTTAACTATAAGAAACAGTACTTTTTAATTTTTTTTTACAAATTAATTGATACAGATAATAAACATCCAAGAAATTCATGACTTCATTCTTACTAAATTTTTAAAAGCTCATAACTCAGCTATAAGCCATCATATGAAAAATAAATTGTGTGTACATATCCACGTCTACTAGAAGTATAACTGACCAGAGTATAAACAAAATTCACGACTTCATTTTTTTTTAGTTGTCCGCTTGGCGTGAAATACCCCATATATGTAGTGATAGTACATTTATAAAATGCACTAACATAATTGCGTTATATAATATTTTAATAATTATCATGCAACTTATGAGTGTTTATAGAATTGGATATTTTGTAAAATTTCTACGAATATGTAACGTTTCCTCGAAACAAATATTATTCGCTTTCAAAACTAATATTTAAAACTTATATTTCTCTTGATTTTCAATTAGGTTCAGACACAAATAACAGCGAAATTTACGCAAATATTTTTTTTGTGCGTTTTCATTACGTATTAACTCGGTGGCTATTATTTTATTAAATTATAACGTTTGGTTATATTGGGGACGTCTTACGTAATTTATTTCTGTTATTGTGAACAAATAAAGTTTATGGAAATCAATATCTCGAAATATGAATTTTAAGCTGCCACAAAAACACCCTAGAAGTTCTAACAGTTTGTTGCAGCATTGAAGTCATCACAAGAATAATAATAGCACCTAAATAAAAGCAAAATAATCTTCAATAAAGAGAATTGGTTATCAAAGTACGAAGAAAAAGAAATACGATATTATAATGAAACATAATTTTTTATTATTATTAAATAAAATAGAGAAGGGTGGATTAAAGTCTTACGCTATTTTGTAGTTAGCAGTATCTACAACGCCGGTTTCAAAAATCAAAATATCCTTTATTCAGTTTGGGCCCTGAGAAGGCGCTTATGAGAGTCAAAACTACCACCGCGGCACCGGTTAGAAAAGCAAACCCGTCATCGAGATGAACCGGCAAATAAACACGATCTGGTTTATCTTTTCATATTATATATTTTTACAAAACATAAATAATTACATTTGTAATTAGTGGATGCACAGAGAGGGGCGTCATTTCCAGACGTCACAATCGTTCACATATTGATCCACCCTATATATAGCCTTTAGATAATAAAACCCGCTTGACATAGTTCTTGAACTCACTATCCGGCAAATCGGTACTATGTTTTGGCACTTTGTTATAAAACCTAACATTATTACCTAAACATTTTCGGTTCAAGCCTATATTGATGTCTAAATTCCATGCAGGATTAGCGTTTTCTTGTTTTTTACAATATGTAATTGCACTGATCAGATTTTCGGGTTGTACTCATGACAAAAACACATTAGAATAATATATGCTTATGCAGATTCGTCTGCATTTCTAACATTTTCCTGTCAATAGTTATAATTACACACCTTTTTTAACCTGAGTATACGCTGTTGGCTTAGCGGAACTATACAGTTTCACCAGAGTTTGATTATACGCCTATGGCTTAGAGAAAACTACATATTCACCCGTGCAGCGTTCCAACAAGCCATGTTATGTGTTGTGGGGATGATCGATATTCATCGATGTTTTGACTTAGATAACATCAACATATCGACGTTATGTGAATAAAACATCGAAATGTCAATATATTCTTTATGGTCATCAAGCGTCGGATGTACTACTAGCTAGGGAATAGATAACTATCAAGTTTAACTATTTTACAATAGATGATACTGATCAACGTAAGCCGAACGAATAGTTATTTATTTGCATTTCCTAAGGAAAAAAGGAGAATGGACAGCTTCAGACAGGCTTTTTCCAAAGCTGGCGAACTCCTGTACCAGTAACGGAACAGAAAAAATGGAAAACACATTACAGAATTAATTTCTTTATAGTTTGCCCAAAAATACTGGGAATGTTAAATTTTATTTTGTATTTTATTTTCAATAACAGTAAACACATTTGCTAGAATATACATCAATGTTTTTAGACATCGGCATAAATAGAATAATAGCCAGTATTTTTTGCTAGTAAAAACGTCGATGTTTTTAGACATCGATACTTTTATGTCGATGTTTTTTAATATCGATCATTCCTAATGGTACCTTATTAAGCTGCTTACTCTGTGGCTAGTGGCTACATCGCGCCAGAAACAAATAAAGCGCCGCGTTAAACAATATAATGTCCTGGCAACATTACAAACAAATTAATATTCTGGCAAGTAATCTAATAGTGTTGTACGTCTGTGTTTCCATGGTTGCATATATCATCTTAATGTCCTAAAAGCTCTAAATCTTAAATAAATCCTTTACTTTGTTATACTGGTTATATTTTGCTTTTGCATTTAACTTGATATGTATTTTTTATGAGGTTTTTTTTAAACAAAAATGTATAGAATAATACTATAATATAATATGTTAGTAATAACCTAATTCGCGTAAATTACTTAATTACAATTTTATTCAAGAGGCTTAATTATAACTACATATTATTATAAAACAAAGACCTCTGCCACGTCTGTTTGCGATAAACTCAATAACTACTGAACGCATTTTCACACGGTGTTCACTAGCAGATAACACTTTATCACTGATTCATGAGGAAGATTTAGCTATATAATTTGTCAAGGTTTTTATATTATCAGGTCGGTACAACGTCTCCGGGCCCGCTAGTTATGATATAATTTCTTTTCTTTTTGGATATATCCCGTGGATATAACAATGAAATCTGATCTAACATTCATTCACATAAGGAATGCTTTTAGTGCGTAGTGATTTACACATAAATCGTTCCATAGTTTCTACAATATTTGATTTTAATAACGTGTTTAAAATAATTTCCAATAACTAATTCCAAATATTGTTTGATGTTCTAAGTATAATACAAATTAATTTTATTGCTTTGGATTTACATTTTTGACTATCCTATATGAACGCATTAACCATAGTACAGTCCTCGTCGGTTTTTTTGGCCGCTCTGTATATAGGCATAAGTTAAGGCTTCCGCATATCACCAAGAATTTAATACAAAACATAGTTAAAATATTATTATAGAAATCTAAAACTGTTATCTATTTTTTATTGTCTCGATGTGATACTTATAGTAAAATATGTATTTATACCTACATTTGTGTTTTGCATATCTATATTCACAGCGACCAAAAAATTGGCAATGGCTGTATATAATTATCGTTTTAAATAGGTATAAACTTCTGTACAGCCCTCGCCAGTCTCTTTGGTTGCTCTGAATACAGACACTGAGAATCTGAGTGCAGAACACAAACTTAGTTTAAAAAATGTGGTGTGGCTGTGTCACGACACGGCTGTTTGTTGTACGTGCATACGTCTCGTAACGGGCGATATTTTCTATTTAAATTTTTATTATTTATGTATGTCATAATCATAAGAAGTCCTCCGGGTTTTAATGTTTTGTTTATGATGGCAGCTGTTCCATTTAACGGATTCAGGAAATAAATCAACCTAACAAATAATGACTATGTTATAACTGTATTAATTATACGGTCTGTGTGATCCGCTCGGACGCATTTCTTTTTTTACGTTGCCTCCACTGCTTGACTCAGTCATATGGTATTTTATTGGTAGCATTAGATTCGTTTTGAGATGCTATCTCCAACCCTATACAATTTCTGTATTTGGATTTAGCTTTTAGACGCGTATAGGCTGACATTATATATTTCTTGATATATTTTTTTCGTTTCAACACCTTATTATATACGCAGTCACGATTTTATATATAATCAATAGACTTTGACAAGAGCTGTCGACTGAAATTTCAAAAAACGTGGTAGCTTCTTCGAGTCGAAAGTTATACTAAATGGAAATCTGAAAACGCAGCAGAATTACCCCAAAATAGCGGCGCTTCCCCCTATACTGCGTGCGATGTGTTACAGTCTACTTAGCGTAATGAATTTTTTGATCCTTTTGCTATTCAATGGTATAATTTAATTTTAGATGCAGAGAATAGATTCGAAACTACATTGCCAAACTGTATCCTCCGATTTTGTTATTATAGGTTTTTTTGGATTACCCCTATATGGTAGCAAATTTAAAGACGTATTCACGTCAAAATATATAAATATATATATACTATAACAAAATGATATATGTATAACATCGAGACAACTTAATGATCCATAAATACTTATTTTAAATTCCTACAATAATATCTTAGCTTTGTCTTAAATTAAACTCTTGACCACATCACGGTTATATTCAGAGAGACTTAATTATTGACCAGGATTCAACTAGTCACTCTTATCCGCATAGATAAGATACTATATACTGAGACTTATCCGCTTCTTATTACATGTCTGTAGATACAGAACTCAAGTCAATTTGGTACAACACTAGCATAAAAAAGGTGTCTTCTCGGCGTATTGTGTTGTTTCGATGAAATGCAAAATAAGAATTATTTTTATGGTGAAATAACAAACTGATAAATTAAAATTCACAATGGCATACCACTACGTGGTTACGGCACAAAAACCGACTGCGGTTACAGCATGTATTACTGGTAAATACAAATTTTATTGACTATTTTCAAAAGATTGAGGTTACTTATGGACTATGTAGCTATTTTCGGCTTTGAAATATTTATTCTCGTTTAAGTTTAAATGATAATAAATGTAGGATAATGTAGCCTCTTTATTACTATAACATAACACCATTCTTATATGAAATATATTTTTAAAGGTAACTTTTAAAAAGCGACTTGTAATTTACCCTCCTTTACATGATAATGCGGGAACAGGTAAACATAATAAAATTATCATGATCATTTTGCATGATGGTAGGGCAACATCTAGCGTTCGTATGGCTAGGCTGAAGAAAATATATTGATAGCTGTGGTTAAGAGAAGAGGCACTTTCTAAATTTATTATATATCATTTTTTATCTCACGTGTGTTGTGATTGCTGTTAGGGTTAGCATAATTAATACAAAACCTAAATAAAAAAACAATCGAATGAAAATGCAACCTTCGATATATGAGGCATATAAAATCAAAAACAGCTAAGTGCATAGAGACCAACTTTGCAGGAAACGAAAAAAATGTTTATCTATTCTCAGAGTTGGAGTTTTACTTATATTCAAAGTTTCAATTTTAGGGAATGGCATAGGCTATTGATTTTGCCTGCCTATGGCCATCAGCTCTAAAAGAGAAGTTCAAGAAATAAATTTTTTTTTCGATAATTCCTTAACTGTATTTTATTCTTACTTTACTTCTTATTTGATGACTTGGTTGTACTTAAATGTATTTGATCCCAAAATCAATTTTAAAACGATAATTAAAAGGCTTTAGCTGTATTTTATTTTTTGTAGGAATTAAATGGTGATTTGCAACCAATAAGACTAGATGGCTCCATACTCAGTTCATTTTTAGAACTTGTGGCACTTAGCTGTCTTTGATTCTATATGCCTCATATCATGATTCAAAGAAGGAGGGTAATGTTTCTGAAGTTAGTGTATGTTTTTACCTTAAACATGTTATGTAGTCCATAAGGCTTGGCAGATTTTAAATATTGAGGTGTGTATGCATTATCAATTGTGGGAGCCTATATAAAGTTTAAATATGACATTTGTCAATTAAAATAGAGAAGATTTTTCTTTTTAATAATTCAGCATGTTCCATTTTTACTAATTTGTGTTCAATCAGAGAATTAATAACGAAGCAACGTGACATTGTTTTGTAAAAGTTGCAAATGATGTCTCAATCCTGGAAGAAAATCAAACATTGTCATTATAACTTATGCGAAGGAAGTAGCTTAATAAAATTAGAGATTATGTTTACAATATATAAATATGTCTTGCTTGCAATATTTTTGATTCCTAAATTAAATTGTTGTGATATGTGTATACTATATTATTCTAGGTATTTAATAGATTGTAAGTAGATTTAACTTTAATTTTTTTTTCGTACTAAGCTATTGTCCTAACAAGCCTTAACAGCTTCACGAGACTACAGTTTAAATATTTATTTTGCCTTTATAAAATAATTGGGACTTTATAAAAAAAAGGCATTTTTGTATTTATAGGCAATTTCACATCTCCAACGGATCTCAATCTGTTGGTTGCGAAAGCATCACGCTTGGAGATGTATCTTGTCACTCCAGAAGGCTTAAGATCATTGAAAGAGGTTGGACTGTATGGAAGAGTAGCAAAGATGAAACTATTCAGACCGCCAGTAAGTCTAGTGTAGTTATAATTATCAATTTGTTTAAAAAATGCAAATCAAATATTAAATAGGAATCTGGACAAACTTTTTTGGTGTTGAAATTTCTTCCAAATTGTTTTGATGACTTCATGGTTTTCTACTTCCTAACTGGTATATTGTATTTATTTAATTAGCTATGATTGATTAATTATCTGTCAACAGCGGATGAAAAATAAGCTCCAAATATTTTATGCATCACTGCTATTTTTCATATGTAGTGAAAAATACCTTGTCATATGATAATTATGAATTTCTATGGCTGCCAGTTCTCATATCATATTATTGATCTAAAGTATCTATAAATATATCCAAAGAGGTATCACTATATTTTTTTTTAATACTATGTCGGTAGCAAACAGGCATGCGAGCCGCTTGATGAAAAACGGTCACCGCAGCCTATGGACGCCTGTAACATCAGATCAGATCAATGTTACATGCGCATTGCCGACCCTTAAATTTAAATATTTATTAAATTAAATTAAAAAATTGATAAATTTATTAAAAATATTTGTAAATTTATTAAAAAATATAGTCCAACGGAGGAACCAAGAAATGGTTTTTTGGGTAGAATTTATATATAAATGGAAGATCTCGGTACTTGTAGTAAATAAAAATTAATGCTGTCTTGTGTTGAAAAATTTTAAAATATCAGTTTTTCAATTATAATCTGTGAAGTAGCAGTGATGAAAATACTAGATGAAGATGTAACTTTTTTCATATTAAATATTATAGTCTACGCTACTTCACACTTCCACTTGGAATTTTCCACTATAATATTTAATTATGGATTTCCGCAAAGTAACACATTTCCTTCTTCAATCAAATTTTTTCATATTGTAGACATTTCATTGAAAATTTTCGAATAATTATTCGGATAATCATATCATCAATAGTAAACAAGATGTCCAACTATAAATTTTAATCTCGATCTGCTATTAGAGTAATGTGGAATGCATAATAAATACAATCATTCACATGATAGAGGCATGTTAAAAACTAAACCCAACATTTGTTTAAACCATTTTGAATTCAGCCACGGGCGCCGCCATATTGGTCTTGGCTGTTTTACCGAGCACCTTTCACTTTACCCTTACTCTGTGGCTGGCTGTATTGCAACATGCGATAGATGGTCCAAAAATTAAATTTCACATCTTTACAAGTACCTATATGAAATAGTTATAATAAAATTATGTCTTAATTATAATTTTAATGGCATATCTAAGGATGTCACAATTCTAAAATATTTTCTAAATTCCTTTTCAGTATGAAAACAAAGACCTGGTATTTATGTTAACAGCGAGATATAATGCAATGATACTGGAATGGAGAGCTGGAGTTAATGATGACCTGGAGGTTATCACCAGAGCACACGGAAACATCTCAGATCGCATTGGAAAGCCTTCAGAGAATGGTATCCTGGCAGTAATAGATCCACAAGCAAGAGTGATAGGTTTAAGGCTATATGATGGTCTATTTAAGATTATACCACTAGATAAGGATTCCACAGAGCTTAAAGCTGCTAGTTTAAGGTAAAATACAAAAATCAAAATTCTGTTTTATGTCAAATGAAATTTATTTGTAGTCACAATGATATACTGACTTACAGAGAGAGACCTTACACTGCCATTGTAATTAAAAATGTAGATATTACATATTATTTGTGTGTGTGTGTGTGTGTGTTTGTGTATGGGTGTGTATCACTATACATGATGCTTTTGATAAAGCAAAAAAAAATTATAGAATTATTGAATTTGCCACCAATCTCTTAAAACATAAGTTATTACTGCAGTTTAGTTCAGAAGATCAAACGTAGGACAAATTGGAAACAGCTGCAAGAAGCCTACATACTTCATACTATATATTACATACAAAATACATATACGCTGAGCACTACAACAGATACCATGATGTGTTAAACTTATAAAAAATATCTACCAAGTTAGCAGATTCCCTACCTAGTTATTACTTAGCTAGTAAATAAACTACTTAACAGTAATCACTACATATTATAAAACAAAGTTCTATACCACATCTGTCTATCTGTTCAAGAAAAACTTGAACATGATTAAACGGATTTAATGCAGTTTTCACTATTAGGTAAAGTGAATCAGGAAGGTACTTAAAATATATAATTTGTCAAGGTTTTTTTTTAATTATCCAGGTCAGATAAGGTCTGCCGGATCTGCTAGTAAAGGTTATAATAATAATGATATTAACTCTATATGAATCTATTACCCATATACGGAATAATGTTGTATGTTACAGATTGGAAGAACTAAATGTGTATGATGTTGAGTTTTTACACGGATGCTCAAACCCAACCTTAATATTAATACACCAAGACTTAAATGGAAGGCATATAAAGGTATAATATCAATGTGATGTCTGTTCAAATGTATAGTATGTGAGGTGTTAATTGGCTCATTCATGGTACGAATGAATTGATTGCACTGCACAGATGAGGCAGTGATTCTAACTCGTCATTCCAATACATTTTTTTACTTTATAGGTTTCGTGTTTGACCATCATCTCACCTGATGTTATCATGGTCATTCCATGTTTCAGGTTCACTAAGACCAATAACAGTTTTTTAGGTAATAGTGTAAGGTTTCTAACAAAGTCCCAAAACACAGTACTGATTTGTTGGATAGTGTGTTCAAGCACCATGTCAAATGACCTTTAATGTCTAAAGGCTATTATTATAGGCTGGATAAATATGTGAATGATGGCGACGTCTGGAAATAAGGCCAATCTCTGTGCATCCACTGAAAACGAATATAACCATCTATATTTGTAAAAATATGTATCATGAAAAGATAAACCAGATCGAGTTTGTTGCCTGCTATTCTCAATGACTGGGTTGGGTCAATCCCAGCAGTAGTTTTGACGTTCATTTTTTTTTTTTTTTTATCGTAGCACGGCAAAGTGACTTTACTGTGTCTGATGGTGAGCACAGTATAATCTAAACTGAACTATCATCATACATCGTTTGAGGTGTAAGGGGTGTCGAATAACATATAAGACTTGAGACATCCAAGCCAACCTCACCTGCACGTGGTGCACCCTGCTAAATAACGAACGAGGCAATGGCGATAGCGGGGTGGTAGGGTTTTACAGCCTGACTGGGTCGCAACCACCATGTGTATGGTGAAAAAGCCCGTCATAGTGATGCGCTTCTGCGGGTCGCGTTTCGGGATCAGCCTGTGCATATCCAGCTTTTCGCAGGCCGGCATGACAACGGCGACCAGCGATGGATAGTGTATCATTGTTTTTGGATTGTACTGTGCTTACCATCAGGCACAGTGCAGTAATTTTGCCGTGCTACAATTAAAAAAAAAAAACTGAGTGTTGTGAATTCGAAGCTTATATCTGTATCACCCACAAACAATTGTCGGAGGCTTAGTTTACTTTGTATCTGTTAATTGTATATTTGTGAAGCTTCTTGCGACATATTACTTGAGCATTAAGTTTACAGCTGTTTTTATGTCCTTATTCTATGCTTGAAATGTATCGGTACATGCTTTCAGACACACGAAATAAATTTACGAGATAAAGAGTTCATGAAAATACCATGGAAACAAGATAACGTCGAGACTGAAGCTTCAATTTTAATACCGGTACCGAGTCCACTAGGTGAGCAGTTTTTTTTTTCTTATAATAGGCAAACCGTAGTTTTCATTTTTGACGGTTTCAGTGTTATAATAATGAAACTATTTTTAATCGCTCATATTTCAACATGATCATATATAGTATAAAATACCAAATGACCCTATAGTATAGTATTCATTATTATTGTGTCTCCATTACTGTCATTTACAATCATGATTTGATATGATTCCATGGTTTCATCCCACAAATGATAAACTAATGAACATTATTTGCTGTTGCCAGGTGGCGTCATTGTTATCGGTAAAGTGTCTATAGTATACCACGATGGACAGAGTTATGTCTCAGTCGCTCCTCCACAAATTAAGGTAAATAAATACATATTTTATCTGTAACTTTTAAATAAATTAAAGCAATACTGAACATCAACAATTTTGTAGGTGGTAGAGCTAGAAGCTATTACTGGTATCAGCATGAATGGGTCGGCTCGCCCGGGGTACTACCACCTGACCCACAGAATCACCCACTTGAAGTAACGATGCTTGCATTGTTGCGTTTCGTTCGGCCAGTGAGAGTGCTAGATACCCACCTCCTCTCTCCCATCTCCCACTTCCCCACCCCCGAACACAGGTCGGCAACGCACTTGCGACTACCCTGGTGTTGCTAGTGTCTATGGACGATGGTGATTACTTACCATCAGGTGACTCGCCTGTTCGTTTGCCCCCTATAATATAAAAAAAAAAACATCATATCAGACTGGCAAATACCTTTTAAACTAAATCCTCCAGAACCCATTCTGAGGAAAATTAAATATGTATATAGAAACATCTACAATTAAAACTACTTCATGCAAAAACCTGCATATTTGAGCATCCCTGTGAAGGTTTTGCAATAAAGATTTATGTCTGTAAACTTTGTCCCTTTTAAATTACCATGGAGAAGCAATGGTAATTATAATGGAGAAACAATGTTAATTAAGTAGAAGAAGAAGTTCGACAATTTTTATCTTTGTCGTACTGAGAAGAGGTGGAATAGCATGCCAGCCAGCGAGTTCGCTTCCTCTTATGACATGGGGTCCTTCAAACGAGGCGTGAAAAGGCACATGTGCAGGTTGGCATGATAGCGATGACTACCGTTGTTATTTAACACAGACAGTCAATCGATATTTATGGACTGTACTGTACTGTCAGGTATCAGTACCTGATACAAGGTATCAGCATCAGTACATATCAGGTACCGTACAGTCATTTTGCCGAAACAAGAGTAAAAAAAAAATTGGTTGTCTGTAAAATCGGTTTACTTTTACGTGATAGATAACATCATAAGAAAACATTGATGAAAGATTGCATACTTTTATGAATTGAATAGAATTATTCTATATATACTTATGTAAGTGTATGTAACTGTATGAAATTAGGATTATATATAAAAGTGTATGATAATGTGTGATGGTGTATGGAAATACATTTGATAGTGTATGAAAATATATATGAACGAGTAGGTGTATGAAACTGTATGATAATATGTGAAAGTGTATAATAATGTGTGAAAATGTATGAAAGTATATGATAATGTGTGAAAGTGTATAAAAAAATGTATATACGTGTATGAAACTATATAGATAGACGCGTCGCAAGCCGAACGCTAAAGTAGTCCGGTGAAGCTGTAGAGGCCCTGCTAGGCCAATAGCGTAGTCAGTTCGAGAAAAAAAAAGCCGAACGCTAAGGCCGGTCGCGTCTCTCTATCGCTCGTTTCGCGCTCTCACTTGTACGCTCGACTCAGGCGAAACGTGACAATGGGTCACGCGCGTGCAGTGCGTGCAGCTGGACGGAATCGATTTATAACAGGTTATCACGTCAAAAAATAATTATGTGGAGGAGCATGAAAAAGCTAGTCTAATCGTTGTATACTCCAGATGACGTTAATAAACTGTTACTGCCGCGTGGACAGCCGCGGGTTGCGCTACTTGTTGGGCGACACGTCGGGCCGCCTGTTCATGCTGCTTCTAGAACTACACGAGAAGATGGACGGCACGCAGGCTGTTAAAGACTTGAAAGTCGAATTATTAGGTATGTTTATTTATTTATTTTGGGGTCATCAACATAACAACACATTTGTAAAGGTATTAAATGTGACACTTTTGTGATTAAATATAAATGCAATCATATTTAGAGACAACCACAGCATGCTCTAACAATAAATTAAACTTTAATAAAATCAAATATTGAACTATTTTACAAATTTAAAGATTTAACATAATAATAAGAATACTAGGAAATTGTAACAAAGAGAAATAAAATTCTGAAAGTAATTGTTATTTTGTAACTATATTTTAAAACTGTCTGATCAGTGCAACTTCGTGTGCACGAAATTGGTCATTACCGATTTCAATTGTATTTTTTAAACGCGAAAAACCTTAATAAACCTAAAGCACAATTATTTATATTATAGGAGGCAAACGAACACCTGTCACCTGATGTTAAGCGATTACCACCGTCCATAGACACTTGTGACACCAGGAGAGTCGGTAGTGCGTTGCCAGCCTGTGTTTGGGGGGAAGGGCAGGAAGGGGAGAGGGGGAACTTGGTTTCCGGCGCTCTCACTAACGAAACAAAACGCAACAATGCAAGCACTGTTACTTCACGTCGGTGTTCTGTGGGTCGAGTGGTAGTACCGGGGGCGAGCCGACCTATTCATGCTGAAATCAGTAATACATTCAGCGTGGCTCTACCACCAAAATAAAACCTTGCAGCAACACCTACCGTTTCCAACTGTGTCTCCGAACTATCCAGGGACTCACTCAAACATATACCTAGTTGGTTTAGTGAAATGATTTGGATATATGTGGAAGAAATTTTGATGAGGCGGATATAGCGTCATCTGTCAGTTTGCAACATCCGACCGTTGAATCATTTGGATATTGTTCATACAAAAGTACTATAATCGGGAATAAAAATGAGAGGGTGAGGTTAAGATGGTGGAAAAATAAAATGGTATATAATAATAAAATAATATGATATAATATGGTATAAAATAATATGGTAAATAAAAAAAATACAAATAAAAAAATTAAAAAAAAAACTGGGTAGGGACACCCTCATCACCTAGAGGTATAAAATATTCTTTACGATGAATTCTCATACCTACCGAAGGTATATTTAAAGTTTAAATAATCGGTCCAGCTGTTTTGGATGAGTTCAAACACTAACACCATGACATGAGATTTTTATATATTAGATATGTATACAAAATATTGTTAAAATTGTTTAAGAATAACTAAAAAAATAACTGGAATAAACCCATAACTCCAAAAGTATTTTTAATGTCGATATTAAATCGCTGCATATTCATGTTTTTTTTTTTCAACCAATCATTCAGATTATTACTGCCATTGCCGAGTAGGTAATGATATTATAAGTGATAATTACAACGCTGTAACAAGATGGTGATCCCCTTGTTAGAACATTCAAGGGAGATTTTGTGGCATCTCAGTTTTCATGCTCCATGCTATTATTCTAGTTCTCTTTCTTTTTTCTTAGTTATTATTCTAGTTCACTTGTGCACAGCAACCGAACTATATTTTGTAAAATGCCACCAATATTACAAATTATAGAGTCAAGATTATGAATAAAATTGAATGCATGACATTCCAAGATCCTGGTATAAGCTCAATAGTGATAATGAAAGATGGATACTGTAGCCATGGGATTAAATAAATATGAAGTGATGGTAATGCGTGTGTGCGTGTGATTGATCAGGCGAGATCCCGATCCCGGAGTGCATGACGTACCTGGACAACGGCGTCGTGTTCGTGGGGTCGCGGCTCGGGGACTCCGCGCTGGTGCGGCTCGCGGCGGCGCGGGACGACTGCGCCGAGTACGTGCAGCCCATGATGACGTTCACCAGCCTCGCGCCCATCGTCGACATGTGCGTCGTCGACCTCGAGCGCCAGGGACAGAGCCAGCTCATCACCTGCTCAGGTATACCCACACTCACTCACACGCTCCCCTACCGACTGAACATCACATACTCGCAGCCCATGATGACGTTCACGAGCCTCGCGCCCATCGTCGACATGTGCGTCGTCGACCTCGAGCGCCAGGGACAGAGCCAGCTCATCACCTGCTCAGGTATACCCACACTCACTCACACGCTCCCCTACCGACTGAACATCACATACTCGCAGCCCATGATGACGTTCACGAGCCTCGCGCCCATCGTCGACATGTGCGTCGTCGACCTCGAGCGCCAGGGACAGAGCCAGCTCATCACCTGCTCAGGTATACCCACACTCACTCACACGCTCCCCTACCGACTGAACATCACATACTCGCAGCCCATGATGACGTTCACGAGCCTCGCGCCCATCGTCGACATGTGCGTCGTCGACCTCGAGCGCCAGGGACAGAGCCAGCTCATCACCTGCTCAGGTATACCCACACTCACTCACACGCTCCCCTACCGACTGAACATCACATACTCGCAGCCCATGATGACGTTCACGAGCCTCGCGCCCATCGTCGACATGTGCGTCGTCGACCTCGAGCGCCAGGGACAGAGCCAGCTCATCACCTGCTCAGGTATACCCACACTCACTCACACGCTCCCCTACCGACTGAACATCACATACTCGCAGCCCATGATGACGTTCACGAGCCTCGCGCCCATCGTCGACATGTGCGTCGTCGACCTCGAGCGCCAGGGACAGAGCCAGCTCATCACCTGCTCAGGTATACCCACACTCACTCACACGCTCCCCTACCGACTGAACATCACATACTCGCAGCCCATGATGACGTTCACGAGCCTCGCGCCCATCGTCGACATGTGCGTCGTCGACCTCGAGCGCCAGGGACAGAGCCAGCTCATCACCTGCTCAGGTATACCCACACTCACTCACACGCTCCCCTACCGACTGAACATCACATACTCGCAGCCCATGATGACGTTCACGAGCCTCGCGCCCATCGTCGACATGTGCGTCGTCGACCTCGAGCGCCAGGGACAGAGCCAGCTCATCACCTGCTCAGGTATACCCACACTCACTCACACGCTCCCCTACCGACTGAACATCACATACTCGCAGCCCATGATGACGTTCACGAGCCTCGCGCCCATCGTCGACATGTGCGTCGTCGACCTCGAGCGCCAGGGACAGAGCCAGCTCATCACCTGCTCAGGTATACCCACACTCACTCACACGCTCCCCTACCGACTGAACATCACATACTCGCAGCCCATGATGACGTTCACGAGCCTCGCGCCCATCGTCGACATGTGCGTCGTCGACCTCGAGCGCCAGGGACAGAGCCAGCTCATCACCTGCTCAGGTATACCCACACTCACTCACACGCTCCCCTACCGACTGAACATCACATACTCGCAGCCCATGATGACGTTCACGAGCCTCGCGCCCATCGTCGACATGTGCGTCGTCGACCTCGAGCGCCAGGGACAGAGCCAGCTCATCACCTGCTCAGGTATACCCACACTCACTCACACGCTCCCCTACCGACTGAACATCACATACTCGCAGCCCATGATGACGTTCACGAGCCTCGCGCCCATCGTCGACATGTGCGTCGTCGACCTCGAGCGCCAGGGACAGAGCCAGCTCATCACCTGCTCAGGTATACCCACACTCACTCACACGCTCCCCTACCGACTGAACATCACATACTCGCAGCCCATGATGACGTTCACGAGCCTCGCGCCCATCGTCGACATGTGCGTCGTCGACCTCGAGCGCCAGGGACAGAGCCAGCTCATCACCTGCTCAGGTATACCCACACTCACTCACACGCTCCCCTACCGACTGAACATCACATACTCGCAGCCCATGATGACGTTCACGAGCCTCGCGCCCATCGTCGACATGTGCGTCGTCGACCTCGAGCGCCAGGGACAGAGCCAGCTCATCACCTGCTCAGGTATACCCACACTCACTCACACGCTCCCCTACCGACTGAACATCACATACTCGCAGCCCATGATGACGTTCACGAGCCTCGCGCCCATCGTCGACATGTGCGTCGTCGACCTCGAGCGCCAGGGACAGAGCCAGCTCATCACCTGCTCAGGTATACCCACACTCACTCACACGCTCCCCTACCGACTGAACATCACATACTCGCAGCCCATGATGACGTTCACGAGCCTCGCGCCCATCGTCGACATGTGCGTCGTCGACCTCGAGCGCCAGGGACAGAGCCAGCTCATCACCTGCTCAGGTATACCCACACTCACTCACACGCTCCCCTACCGACTGAACATCACATACTCGCAGCCCATGATGACGTTCACGAGCCTCGCGCCCATCGTCGACATGTGCGTCGTCGACCTCGAGCGCCAGGGACAGAGCCAGCTCATCACCTGCTCAGGTATACACACACTCACTCATCCACTTCCCTACTTAATAAACATCACATTTTTACAATTTATTCCTTACCAAATAAACATCACATATTTTCCATTCATTCCTTAACAAATAAACACATTTGCCATATAATCTTGACTGAATAAACATCACATATTTACCCTTTCCTTACTTTATAGACTCTTTAATATTTGTCATATTGCCCCTACTAATACTTTTATCCTTTTTACCTCTTTTCCTCCATAGACAGTTCTTAAATATTAGTTTTATCATCCTTACTGTATATAATAAATAACCTTAAAGATTTGCCATTTATTCATTACCCGATCATCATTATATTATTAATCATTACATATTAACCACTTCTTCCATACTAAAACTAATACATTTTATTGTTTGTTTCTTTACCTATTTACCACTTTTCCTTTTTGTATGAATTTACCATTTCTTCTTTACCACGTAACCCTCAAATACATAGTATTTCATAATTACCAGATAACCTTTAGATATTTGCCATTTTCCTGTTTCCTGTACTGAGTAATACACAATTGTGTCTTTCGATTTTTTTATTGATGGATGGTCATGAATAAAACGGTCGTAGTTGCATTTACACTAAATAGTGTGTGTCTATAACCGTGACGGAAAAAAACCCTCTCTATTTACTTTTCAATATCCTGTGATCTACCTTTTATGTTATGTTTGAACTAGAAATGTAGTTATATACATATCAGCAAATTACTTGGAAATAGATATCAAAGAAGTGAGAAGAGCGTGGTTATATTCTACTAGCTGTTACCCGCGGCTCCGCACGCTCTTTTTTAAAATGTATTAAAGAAATGTAAAATTGTGGGTGGGTGTGTACATTACAGAAACGCTTTTTCAAAAACATTTGTAACTTCGACACGAACGCCATCTACTGTAACATGTAAAGTGTACATTAGATATATGAATACTAATAATATATCGAATGGGATGGGATTTATCATCAGCAACATACCTGGATTTTCAATCTACTATATACCAAACTCAGTGTTCACTAACACTATATAAGAAAGTAATGAAAATTATATAACCTATACATTATCGAATAATATATCTTAAATCTTTTATTATATAGATATAATATGCCCGTATTGTCTATATACTTAAGTTATTCTTATACGTTGCTATAAATGCTGAGTTATGTAGAAGCAAACGCGGTAAATAAAACAATATGGTCGCCAAATTAACCAAAAAGATGATATAATTCATATTACATACAAATATATGACTTTCAATTAGGTATATTTATTATTATTGGAGTCCAGTAAAGTACACATCTATCGCGGTTGTAACATATGTTTGATCAATTTCACACGAACGAATGCCCAGGTAGCAGTTAATCACTACATAGTGTACCAATTCAAATAAAAAAAAATCATTAAAATCGGTTCACAATTGACTAAAATATCGATTAACATACATAAAAAAATACATACAACCGAACATAGTAACCTCCTCCTTTTTCGAAGTCGGTTAAAAAAAGTCCTCTGTCAGCTTATCTGTTCGCGATAAAGTCAAAAACTACCATTTTCATGCTGTTTTCACCAGTAGATAGAATGATAATTTATGGGGAAGGTTTAGGTATAATTTGTCAAGGTTTTCATTTTATTATCCGTCTCCGTCCGTATAACGTCTTCCGAGCCCGCTAGTTATCTGCCCGTAAAAGCCCCGTGAAAGTCGGTCCAATCAATTAGGAGATAGTAGGATATTGCGGACGAAGTCTTGAGAAACAAAATAAAATAGTCTAAGTTACTTCTTATAAGGTGAGTTATCTTCCAGTGAAAGTCCCGTGAAAATCAGTTCAAGCATTACGGATATTCCACTGCGTCCGAAGGCGAATAAAAAACCTAAATTATTTTTTATAAGGTCTGTTATCTACCAGTGAATACCCCGTGAAAATCGGCCCAAAGTAATGCGGACGAAGCCGCGGACAAATAAAATAGAATATGTCAACCGCTATAATTTCGGTTATCTGGCAGTAAAAAGTAAAATTCCCGTTAAAATAGGTCCAGTCGTTTTGGAGATTACCCAGAACAAACAAACAAACAGACAAAATATAATAATATAAAAATATAGACAAAGTATAAAAAAAGTTTTTTTGGTCATTTGTAGCCATATCCATTCATCAAAAAGTTGTTATTTTAATTGTACATACACAAACTTTATTTTTATAATACGTAATAGAGAACAAATAAAAAATTCGAAATAAAAGTAGTATGAACTATTTGAATAGGAAAACAAAATAAACTTTGAAAATGTTAGCTTTGATACTTACCACATAACTTCAGAATTGGCAGTATGGATTAATTCCTTCGCCTATGAACTATTTGAATAGGAAAACAAAATAAACTTTGAAAATGTTAGCTTTGATACTTACCACATAACTTCAGAATTGGCAGTATGGATTAATTCCTTCGCCTGTCCTATTGGACGAATATTATTACTACTACTTGCCACGTTACCATGGCAACGTATATAATAATAACGTAATCGCTCAAAAGCAAAAAAAGTGCCCGATTTTGAAACATTCTTCATTGGTGCTCTGCTTCTATTGGTCTTAGCGTGATTATATATAGCCTATAGCCTTCCTCGATAAATAAGAAATCTAAAACCGAAAGACTTTCTAAAATCGGACTGGTAGTTCCTGAGATCATAGCGTTCAACCAAACAAACAAACAAACTCTTCAGCTTTATATATTAGTATAGATTATCGTAAATACTATATATTATATGATAATAATTTATTTAGAATTTTATTATGTCGTTTTTTTGTGACATGTATCATTAGATAGCCATGTAATTTTATATTATTTTTTCTCTAGTTACAACATTTTAGCGTCTAGACGTGAAAACTGTACTTTGGTATTATTTGATTAAAATAAATGTAAACCTCATTGTAAGGGTCAAATAACTTGTTTCTATTGATTTTATACTATTTTTTTAAAGTACTTAGTAATTTATTTCTGTAATAAATCTTATTTTTTTTTTCGAACTGACTATGCTATTGACCTGGCAAGGTCTTTACAGCTTCACCGGACTAGTAATAAATCTGTTACACAACCGGACTACTCTTTAGGTAATATAATATGTGCACTTTTACAGTTTATTATTAAGTCAATTTATTTGTAACACTTAATTTGCCCTCAACCACAACTGACTCAACGCCACTGCTCGCTATTTAACATTAGCGGTTGATTATTATAAGCATTTATCCCAATAAACCATTTACTATTAGAACATCTCTCTCTCTCTTCGTTTACTCTTAATTTCTTTGAATTTATATCAGTATCGCTAGAGGCGCTGGTTTGAAACTGATATCGCCATTGTATAATGTATACTCTGTGAAAACAAATCATGTAACTACATAAGTTTTGAGTATGATGGTGAATGGACATAGGAGCTGAGGAAGACAAAAAAGATATGGATGGATTGTGAAAATGATACATATGTAAAAGGTGTGAATACTGAGATGATTTCTGATAGACGAGAGTGGAAAAGGAAAATACGTTATGTATGTATGTATATAACATATAATATGTGTGTAGTAAGAAAATGATGATGATTCTGTAAATATAAATGTGAATTATTATCGTATCCAGGTGCATTCAAGATGGGCTCTTTACGTATAATACGCAACGGTATCGGCATACAGGAGCAGGCTTCTATAGATCTGCCCGGGATAAAGGGCATGTGGCCTTTAACTCTCTCCGACTCTCCTTACCACGATACACTAGTACTGGCTTTCGTCGGACAGACCAGGTGTGTGTTTCTCAATTACTTCCATTCAATAACTGAATTTAAAAGATATCTCAATTAAAAGTGTAGAATTTTGCACACTTTAGTATAATTAAAGATTGTTTTATAATTAAATATATTATATTTTAAATCGCACAGAGAGTGCAAAAGGCACAGACAATGCAATACAAGTAATAACACAGTGGCACTAACTGATGTTTAAGAAATGTTGAAAAAATAAGTAATAAAGGACTGAAAAAGCACGACATAGTTACTGAAACAACAAATAAACGATTGTAGCCAATTAGTCTGCGGCTAATCAATTACATCCGGAAATGCAAAGTAACACCAAATCAAGTTACAGTGCTAATGTAATTTCTTTATTCATGATATTAGATACTTTGAAGCTTTAACTTGGGTTTGTGTCACTGCAACAAAAAAATATAATAATTTTATTTGCATGAGATTTATCTGACAAAGTTGGAGAAACTAATAATAAGGACCAGAAAAAACACGAAATATTAGTAACTGAAACATTAGAAAAAAAAATCGTATCGTATTGGTCAGCGGCTAATCAACAACACAAATCAAGTAACAATGCTATTGTAATTTCTTCCATGATATTAGACACTTCCAAGCTTTGCCTTAGCTTTAAAAAGTGGACTGTTGTTGTTTGAATTTCAGTTTTATTGGTTTCTCATTCGAGTTTAATTTAACTTGCAGGGTTCTTACTCTGAACGGCGAGGAAGTAGAAGAGACAGAGATCAAGGGCTTTGTTTCAGACCGTCAGACATTCTTCACTGGGAATGTGTGTTACGACCAACTCATACAAGTAACTTGATTTTAGTATTTAAATCTATTTCACAAAATTCTTTTATTTGACTTTGTTGAAATATATGTAGTGATTGTAACCCGGACTAATCTGCCTTTATGTTCAAATAACTACATTATTTAATGTAAATGATATAAATCATTGTTGCCAGTTGCAGCGAGTTACTGAATAGCAAAATAATTGGTAGTGGTCTATGATAATGATTCATGTGATCTGACACAGTAGCACAATTATTTGTAATGTATGAGTAGGTTAAGGTAGTGTATATTATTGCTGGAACTATTTAGTACACAATTTATATATTTGTATTTTAGGTGGTAAAAACTTGGTTTAGCTGTAAGAGTTTTTTAAAAGACATAATTAAAAAAACGAGTGTGCTTTAGACCACACGACTGAATTGAAACTTCTTTAGCTCTGTCTGTAGGAGTTTTTTTAAAAGACATAATTTATTTAGTCTGATATAAAAGAGAGTTTTGACAAGAGTAACTTAAAAAAACGAGTGGGCTTTAGACCACACGACAGAAGTAGAACTTCTTTAGTTTTTTTTTTTTTTTTATGTCATAGGTGGCAAACGAACAGGTGGGTCCCCTGCTGTTAAGTGATCACCACCATCCATGCACACTAACAACCCCAGAGGAGTCGTAAGTGCGTTGCCATCTTTCGGAGGGAAGGGTTAGGGGAGGGAAAAGGAGAGGAGAGAGGAGAGGGGAGGGGAGATGGGTCTCCGGCGCTCTCACTGACCGAACGAAACGCAACAATGCAAGCACTGTTACTTCACGTCGGTTTTCTATGAGAGGGTGGTACTACCCCGGGCGAGCCGACCCATTCATGCTGAAACCAATAATAGTTTCAGCGTGGCTCTACCACTATTAAAAAGTTCGATGTGTATCTATATATGTTTATATATTGACGTTATGGCTATTATTTGATTAATTAATCCACTAAGAACAGTTGAATAAAACGTTAACCGATACAGAAACACAACACTGACTATAGTTACGATGAATTATCCGTAGGTGTGATTAGCCCAATTGTCTGAGCGAGTATATCAGTATCTGGTCGTCGGTCGCCTTTTAAGGCATCAAGATACGTAAACAGCCTATATCTCCACCCAATGACGTCTCACACTGGGGTAAATAATGAAAGGTCGATAATTTCAAGCAATTGCGTTTGAGGACATTAGTAAAACCTCTGATATAGTTAGTGTCGCAGGTCAACAGTGACTCCCCGATATATATACATTTTCTACAAATATTTGAATTTATTATGGGTTTTAGTCAATATGGGCTAGCTTCATTGACGTTGTATTTCCCTCTCAAGTTTCGTTCGGCTTGCCGAATTACACGTTTTCGTAACGCTCTGGTAAGCATTCACCAAGTAAGTCCCTAAATCAAGCGTGCGTAAAGAAGTTTGATTTGTATAAATGTGTCATGCGTTGGGTAATGTGTGTGCAGGTGACGGACGAGGGGATTCGGCTGACGGGGCGGAGCGGCGCCGGGTGGGGCGAGGCGGCGCGCTGGGCGCCGGCGGGGGGCCGCGCGCTCTCCGTGGTGGCGAGCAGTGCGGAGCGCGTGGTGTGCGCGGCCGGGCCCCGCCTCTACCTCGTCGCCATACACCGCGGACATCTCGAGCTCATGGCGTTAGTTGCACTTCATACATTCCCATACACTTTTATACATTATCACACATTTTCATATAGTTTCATACATTCTCATACACTTTCATATAGTTTCATACATTCTCATACACTTTCATATAGTTTCATACATCATCACACACTTTCATATAGTTTCATACGTTATCACACACTTTCATATAGGTTCAACATCAACAAGTATCAACATGGGGACCAAGCAATTTGGTCGAGCTTAATGCTAACACAGGCGTGCGCGTTTACCTGCAAAACATTTCCATTTATCCTTCTTCCTGCTCTCCAGAACGTCTCGCTCGCTATGCGAGACAGCCTCAATATCTTAGGTATAGATATTCGCAGCGATCTCAGTCTTAAGGATTACATTGGGAGCATCATCTCCACTGTATCTCGGAGAATCGGAATCCTGAACAACCCTCTTCGACGGATTTTTATGGCTGATCCGCTATACCACGTTTATAAGGCACAAGTTCGGTCTTGTGTGGAATATTGTTCGCAACTCTGGGACTGTTGCGCCAAATACCTACTAGATACCCTGGACAAGTTGCAGAGACTGGCTGTCCGCATTGTTAATGATTCAGACATTACAAAATTTATAGAGCCGCTTCAGTTGCACAGAGACATTGCCTCACTAAACGTGTTCTACCGTCTGTATCATGGCGAGTGTTCTGAAGAGCTATTTAATCCCTTCCTCTCCTTTCATACCCGAAACACGCGCGCTGGTCTTCGGAGCCATAGTTTTACGGTAAATCGTATCTGGACACGTACTAAAAAATCTCAACTTCTTATCTCTGCCGTACCGTGAAGCTGTGTAACAATATACCGGCCAGTGTGTTTCCCTCCTTCCTATAACATGGGATCCTTCAAGCCTAACGTGAAGAGACATTTACGCTGGCCGGCATGACAACGACGACCGGTGAGGGATAACGTATCTCTCGGTAGTCGTCATTGTTTTCGGATTGTACTGTGCTCATCATCAGTCACAGTACAGTCACTTTGCTGTGCTAAGATAAAAAAACATCCTGGTTATAATTGTGGAAATTAATAAACCAAATTGAACGCCCAGTGAAGTGTGCATGGACGAGGAGGTGGCTTGCTTGGACCTGGGACCTGGTGGGGACAACGCACTACTCGGAGTGGGCCTCTGGACTGACATATCTGTGAGGGTACTCCGGCTACCGGATCTACGACCTTTGCACACTGAGAAACTCTCTGGAGGTTAGTGAAAAAATATAAAACAGTGAAATATATATAACCTCAGCATACGACATGATGACTTTTTGTGGGAATGTATCGGATTGAGCTGGAAAATATCTATATGTGAAATGGTACTTCAAATCCATCCGCAGGGAGTACAGACTTAAGGATCTGTAGATGCTCTTGAATTGTTCCTTTGTAAAGCAGTTTCTTTTTTAACTGAATTAAATAAGGACGAAGTCCTCAATCTGTATTTTTTATATTTATTACTCAGAATAACGGTATTTAAGAACCAATTTCATTCTTTTTTATATTGAAATATTTCCAAGAGCATCCGCTATCATTAACATTGGACTAATATGAGGATTTATAGTAGTTTAGATACTGATAAGGTTTAGGACTGCCCAAGGCTTAATATAATCAAGTATATTCTGGTGTATTTTTCCAGAGTAGATGTTTTTAAAATTGTGTTTATATATATTATTCATTTTTTTAATCACACAAAAATGAACTTATAGACGATGTATTCCAATAAAAACTCGCTTTGATGTATGTAAAAACCGCAATCTCTATAGTGTTGCGTTTATTGTCACGCAGCCATATATTTTGTAATTTGCCATGACGATAATGTCGTTCTACGCCTAAATTGAATACGACCATAGACAAAACATCGTCGCGATACACGCAGGTATGGTAGTAGAGCTCGTTCGCATGTTGCAGTAATGAATAAATAATGTACAACGGATAACAAACAGCACAATAGTGACGTCTGCAATCATTTATCCACTTTGTGGGAATCATGGATTAAATATTTTAGTGTTATAATGACGTATATGAATGAACTTGAAGTAATTTGAATTAAATTAATTCAAAATGAGCTAAATACAATTTTAATCGTTCATATAACATGTTTAATACTTTTAACATTTCCAGTTTTTATACACCGAGAACCAAGTTAAAATTTTGCCGTCCAACAAAGTTTTGGTTTTTTTTATGATCTTCACATGGATTGGATTGGATTTAGCTTCTTATGGTGGTAGAGCCACGCTGAAACTATTACTGGTTTCAGCATGAATGGGTCGGCTCGCTCGGGGTACTACCACCCGACACACAGAAAACCTACGTGAAGTAACAGTGCTTGCATTGTTGTGTTTCGTTCGGTCAGTGAGAGCGCCGGAGGCCCACCTCCCCTCCCCACTCCTCTCCCTCTCCCTCCCCTAACCCTTCCCCCCAAAGGGTGGCAACGCACTTGCGACTCCTCTGGTGTTGTTAGTGTCCATGGGCGGTGGTGATCACTTAACATCATGTGACCCACCTGTTCGTTTGCCACCTATGACATAAAAAAAATAAAAAAATAGCTCATTTTGAAACGTGACGACTCATCTATCACTACATATTATAAAACAAAATCCTCTGCCATGTCTGTCTGTTTGTTCGCAATAAACTCAAAAACTACTGAACGGATTTTCCTGTAGTTTTCACCAGTAGATATCATTATCAGGACGGTACAACGTCTGCCAGGCTTCCTAGTTATCACTGCCATTCTCATAGTGGTAGACCATTTTCATAATGGTATCGAAATGTGGTTTTTAGAAATAATCCCTCGATCTCTGTTGATCTGCGTGCTGGAGGGAGTCTGCTACTTGCTGTGCGCTCTCGGAGATGGTTCCATGTTCTACTTCACCGTTGACCCTGACTCTGGAGTGCTCACCAACAAGAAGAGGGTGACCCTCGGCACTCAGCCCACCGTGCTCAGAAGTTTCAGGTACCAGTCCTCTCGGATTTCCTCTTAAACAATGATTTGCAAAGTGAATGTTTAAAAAAAACTCTTTTTGAAATATAGGGTTTTACAAAAATAATTTTTAAGTTATTTAAATATATTTATATTAAACTAGCGACCCCAGCAGACGTTGTTCTGCCTTGGTAATAAAAAAATCCTAAAAGTCATCCGCAGCGCCACCTACTTGGCCCAATTGTGAAATTAAACCATTGTTGAATCCACCTGAATGTACACAAACAATTTCATCAAAAACTGCCCAGCCGTTTAGGAAGAGTTCTGTCACATACACACGGACAGAAGAATTAATATATAAAGATAGAAGATATTGTGTTATTTTTGGGTAAATATTCACCAAACCGCCCTATTCATACCCTTAGTTAAGGGATCTTTAAGCTAAAGTGTTGCTTAATTTCGTTACTTAAACTTCAATATAATATTCATATAGGTATATTCACTATGAAAATAATATAGATACGATTTTAAAATAAAATAAGTGATCAAAACATGTTAACAAAAAAAAATTGGAAAATATATTGTTCGTTTAAAAAAAATTGTTAATTGTTGTTTAGATACAGGGATCATCACTATTAAAATAACAATAAATAAATATAAAATAGACTTGTTGCAATCCGGTTGATTAATTTTAAGTTAATTTTTGTTTTAATTGAGATCACCTATTGTATAGTACTTACTCTTCTATAATAATAGAAAAGTCGCATAATATCAAAAACAAGACAGTAAAGGTTCGAGTAAGTTAGATCGGGTTTTCGGACTTGGGCCAATGAAGAAAATAAAAAATTTAACTTTTTTACACATAATTTTATATACAAAGATACCATATTCAATAAGCTAACCTAAAAAATTAGGCAAAAAATAATACATGCACAAACTTAACGGGTTTAAACAAAGCCTCTTCATAATTAGAATCTTCGACTTTTATTAATTCTCCAGTTTCTAATCTATGAAAGTTTCGATAAACTCAAACATGTCCTTCAGTATGCGATATATAAATAATTGACTACAAATTCGATTTGATATATTCGTAAAATATACGTTACTTAGCATTGAGGAATTGAATTTCAGTACTTTAAAGTTTAGGTAACTCTTAGGATTTTAGGTGACTCTTAGACGTTGGTGAAAACGGGTATGAGTGTTCCTTAGATTTAGGGAATGTTGGTGTATACGGGTATGAGTGTTCCTTAAATATAGGGAATGTTGGTGAATATGGGCATAAGTGTTCCTTAAATATAGGGAATGTTGGTGAAAACGGGTATAAGTGCTCCTTAAATATAGGGAATGTTGGTGAATATGGGCATAAGTGTTCCTTAAATATAGGGAATGTTGGTGAAAACGGGTATAAGTGCTCCTTAAATATAGGGAATGTTGGTGAATATGGGCATAAGTGTTCCTTAAATATAGGGAATGTTGGTGAATATGGGCATAAGTGTTTCTTAAACATAGGGAATGTTGGTGAATACGGGCATAAGTGTTCCTTATATTTAGGGAATGTTGTTTTTTTTTTATTGTAATGGTTAGTTTATATAGATTATTGGTATAATTGGGGTTAATGACACCAAGGTTACACGTTTTATTTCAGGTCGCTGTCGACGACAAACATATTCGCGTGCTCGGATCGGCCCACTGTTATATTCTCCTCGAATCATAAGCTTGTGTTCTCCAACGTGAACCTGAAGGAAGTCACCCACATGTGCTCGCTCAACGCACAGGCCTACCCGGACAGGTGAATATCTTTATTATATCCATTCACTAGGTTTTGTCCACAGCTTCATTCGCGTAAATGTAAATTTGACCTATATATTTTTACTAGTTGACCCGATCTCGCGTTGCTGTGACTCAATTATTGTAAAAGAAATTCATAATTAAAACGTCGCTATCTATGAGATGTGCTGTAATGAGAGATATATAAAAGTCCAGTGTCATTATGTTTATCCACGATGAACTCCGAAACTACTCAACCGATAAACTGTATACAAAATGTATATTATTTTCACTCCAAGCGCCAATAGATGTAAAAATCAGAACGTTAATAATTTCAATCGGTATACAAATTATGACATTTAATTAACTCGTACTATCTTCGATCAACAATAACTAGATAAAGGGTCACGTACAAAATCGAAGCTAAAAGCTGTCGGCGCAAGTATATACTTATGTGTATCTATTTGTTTACTAAGAAAGGAAGAAAAAAGTTTTAAAACAGTTTTAAGTTCAACCTAATTACAACCATAACACCTAGTAATAAAGTCACAAATTTTTAAAATATTATATAATAATTACAATACAACGAGCAAAGCAATAAATTACTCCCCTCACAAATGAAAAGACAACATAAATAACATTTAGTGTGAATTCAATCTTAACACGTAATGAATAAGATACGTTTTCCCGTTATTGTGCGTGGTTAGAGCGCCTAGGACAAACATTTGTATCACAGGTTTAAAATCGGTAATTTTGTTCAAAATTTGATATTATTTATTAGTTTAAAGCTTAAAATATAACTTATTTAACATGTATTTAGCGAAAGTAAGATACTCCGGCCGTTAAATTGCTTTTTCGGGTATTATTTTTGCATCTTTTGAATACACTGCGGCATGTGAAACGGGCTTACATTGGCTTTTGTTTCAAACAAACTAAACAAAAATAAGGGCACACATTTCAAGTGAGCTGTTATTTACCGAGACGTATTTTTCGCGTCGGCCCTTTATCTAGTCATTGTTGATCGAAGCGTACTATGATTAATTTAAAAATTCAAAGAAGAAACCACAGTTATTTCATTGTTTTGAGTTTTCACTTCTTTTTGCAGGCCTAATGACTATCTCGACTTTTTTTATATACTCTTTATGCTCAGTTTAGCGTTAGCCACAGACAGCACAATGACAATCGGCACGATAGACGAAATACAGAAATTACACATAAGGACGGTGCCCTTGGGTGAAACTCCTAGAAGAATTGCCTATCAAGAGGTCTCACAGGTGAGTTGGTTTTTTTTATATTTTACTACATTTTATACTTTATCAAAGTCATAGAAACTGTCCAAGTTTCACCACTTAATCACCTTTGTTTTCACCAACACTCCCTTAACTTACCCCTAACTAAGGGATCCTTAAGCTAAAGTGTCCCTTAAATCAGCTACCTAACTTATTTCGGTTTCACCATGCTAAGGGATACTTACTAAGGAAGGACTTAGTTAAGCGTCAGTTTTTTCGTCAAGCCAGTATTGAAGCAGGCGGAACATGTGCTGGCAACAATTTCAATGCAATAGTTTTATGAAGTTCTTATGAAAACAATACAAATACCATTTTAAAATGAAAGGAGTGACCAAAACATGCTTATTATAAAAAAAAACAGTCAAAATGTTGTTCGTTTTAAAAAAAAAGCTTTGTTAATTATTGTGTAGGCGCAAGGATCACCATTTAGTTTTATTGGGGTGTCTGTTTTAAATATGTACCTACTGAACGTTGCGGTCTGGTCAGTGCATGTCGAGTAAATTTATTGTGTAGTAGGTACCTACCTACTTTTAAGTACCTACTTTTCTAGTTATTGTATACAATCAGAGAAAGTAAAGATAATAAGTAAAAAAAAGTTAATTAAAAAATTGGGTATCACGTGGGTGTTTTTTTTTTTACCCCAACTTTGAGTTACAAAACAAAAACAATATTTGTTTACTGTTGGATATGTTAACATTGAATTCGCGTAAGTCAGAGAAGAGAAGTAAGGTCAGAGATTCCGAAGAAATGAATATTAATTAAAAAATTTACACTCACATAAAAACACAAAATATGAAACTACAAATAAGGCAAAAAAGTAGTAAATGGATATAGTTAACAGTTGTATACAAATGCATTGTCATAATAAGGAACTTCTGACTTTTAATTAATTTCCCGATTTCTTTTAACTACCAAAGTTACGAAAAACTTAAACATCTTTTCAATTTACGATATATAAACGAATTAACTACAAATTCAATTTGACATACTCGTAAAATAAGCAGCACTTAGCGATAAGGTATCGAATTTCCGTCCCATAAAATTTAGGTAACCCTTAGGGTCTTAGGTGACACTTAGACGTTGGTGAAAACGAAATTTCCCTAAGTGGTTACTTAAATGTGTTTTAAGTGTCCCTTAAATTTAGGGAACGTTGGTGAAAACGGGCATAAGACAGCTTTTGCAAGTTTAATTGGACAAAGAATTACATTATCTATCTAAGTATCGCCGTAAGTAGCGCATAGATAGTTGGTTATGTGTTATATCTATAGCGTAGTTATTCGCATATCCAATAACTGTTTCGATAACGGGCAACATATTGTTGCTATCCAACGAAATAATTTATAGTGTATCACTACCCATCATTTTGGAATGGCAGTGCGTTGATTTCCAACAAAAACACATGTGTACAAAAAAATCCAAAAGTTTCTACCGAAATGTATCAAATAATATAATGAGTGCGTGTAACCGTCACACGCGATTGAAGTAAAACTTGTTATTTAACTTCCGAATTAGCTGAAATATGGCACTACAGATAATGAAGTTTTGATTTAATTTGTTACTTACATTGAAACCAGATGGCAGCACGGTCGCGCGCCCAAATATACATAATTAATTCTATTGCATGATTTTTATTATTATTAAATTTAATATATTTTTTATTATTATTACATTTTTCCAAAAATTTTGATCGACTTATTATTATTCATTGTTTTTATTTTATTATTGTTCTTATTGACAAAATCAAAAATATTTAAAAACCAGTTGGTACAGACAACTTACGCCATATTGCCGTAACGGACTGCCGTTGCATTGTCGTCCAGTTACTTCCTAGTTGGTCTAAAGAAGTTTAATTTCAAAACAATTTGATAAATTGTCGAAATAGCGCAACTGTAACTAGAAGGTATCGCCTTTTTTTTCTCGAACTGACTACGCTATTGACCTGGCAAGGTGTTAACAGCTTCACCGGACTACAAGGTATCGCCTGAAATTAACATTCTGTGTATTTAAAAGTTGTTCAAGTGGTCTTTAAAACAAAAGTATCAAGAAGTAAATTCAGTGCCTTTTTTAAACTGTGACGCTATGTGTATAGATTATAAAATTATTACCGCGTTCTTTCAAATTTCACCCATTTATTGTTTTTTTTAGCACCATTAGAGCCATCTTAGTTTTATACGTTTTGAAGGATGCATTTTATACTCAAAGATATTACTCCTTATCTCTATGCTTCATGCTCAGTTTTAAATCATGATGAACTACACTTGTCGATTTGAAACTTAAGGTTAATTCAAGTACTATTCAATATAGAACAGCTGTGGTATATTGATATGATATTGTTGTTTGGTAATTATTATAACGCTAATAATTTTTCGGTAACGATAACGTATGTCGTTATTTAAAAAACTGATAACGAGTCATCCGTAATTGTAGACGTTCGGCGTGATCACGATGCGCGTGGATAAAGTGGAGTGGGGCGGGTCGGGGGGCGGGGGAGG
>MU158742.1:780164-860771 GCA_015888305.1 Antheraea pernyi | reverse complement strand
GAACCGCGTAGCTTTATCTGCGCCAAATCGGTTATTAACGGTTCCTATTGTATATCCAAAAAGTTCTTAAACAAAACCTAAAACCCGATTGTAGCACCACCTACGAGGTCCAATTAAGAGAAAACTATCCTATATATATTGGCGAGAAATGTCTTATCAGTACTTCTCGTGGGTTACTCTTGTACCCCTCACATCCGCGCCCCACCTACTAACGGCCAGCCGCAGCAACAACGCAATAATTTTACCAGCTTATAGTTTTTTCCGCATTATCTTCTGACTATTGCATTATGTTATCGTATTGATAAGCACATAATAAGTAGAGTGACATGCAGTGTACGTTACCCTTACATTGACAATATGTTTTATTTCATAGGGAAAAATCATAAAAAAAAATTAAAGCAAAAATATACTTTATTTATAAAATTTCTTTGTAAATAATTTTTATTTGTATATATTTCCCTCTCGCGCATGCGCACCACCCAACTATCCGTACGAACGAGTAAGGCTTATATAAATCATCTCTTAAAACTTTAATTACTTTATATGACATGAAGCTATTGTGACATTTTTTTAAATAAGAACCAAGTCTTTTAGAAGTGAAATTGCTTATTGTGTAATTCGCACAGAATCGCAGACTACTATCATTTTATTTATATAGATTTTGTTTACAGGGTAGGATTCTATTATTCCACTGGTCTGAAGGCAAACTGGTGCAGGTAGCGGAGAAAGAAATCAAAGGGGGCTGTTACACCCTCGTCGAGTTCAATGGCAAACTCCTAGCATCAATCAATAGTACTGTAAGTATATAATCAAACAAAATTTTTGTTCTTAATTGAATTTTTAGAAAAAATAAATAAAAAATTTTAACATTATCGCTTCTATGAAATAATCGTGTTTTTTGTATAAAATCGGTATTTTTTCGAAGATCGTCGTTCTAAATTTTTTTTTTCTCAAAAAAAACTTCAATCAATTCTACAATTATTCCCGTGTATCCCAGAGTGGGCCGATTTTTTTTTCTATTAATTTTAATTTGTTTGAAAAAAAAGTTTTCAACATTTTAAAAATGCAGAATTTTTTTTTTATTCATAAATATTATTTATATAATATAATTAATGTAATTATATGATTTTAACCCTTAAATGCGTGATTTTTCCAAACCTTTCGAAAAAATCATATTTAATGCAAGATCAGTATTATAATAAAGGAAAAATAATAAAAAAAAATCTAGCATCCAAATTTATATTTTTTTTTTCAAAAATGTGTATATTGTTTATATACAACATTGCGCGACCATTGAAGTTACGTAAATATTCATCAATAAGGGTAAATAAATAAATAAAATTCAGGGTTAAAATCATATAATTACATTAATTATGTTATATAAATAATATTTATGAATAAAAAAAAATGCTGAAAATTTTTTTTTCAATTAAATAAAAAAAAAATAAAAAAAAAATCGGCCCACTCTGGGACACGGCCCACACGGGGATAATTGTAGAAGTAATTGAAGTTTTTTTTTGAGAAAAAAAAAATTTTGTACGACGAACTTCGAAAAAATAACGATTTTATACAAAAAACGCGATTATTTCATAGAAGCGATCATGATTAAAAAAATAATTTATTTTTAAAAAAAAATTAAAAACAAAAATTTTGAAAAAAAAACTGTCCGATAGGTCAATTTTTGAGAGAGTTATGGCTGTTTGAAAATAAAAGAGCAATTTTTTTGAAAGCTTCATAACTTTTTTTGGGTTGGATAAAAAAAATTGAGAAAATTCTGAAAAACGTCTTTCATCGAGTAGAAAAAGATAAAAAAAATTCAGCGAAATCTAAAGGGGTAAGGTTCAAAAGTGGTCGATTTGGCATGGAATACCCCATATATAAACGTTTTCCAGGTGAGACTCTTCGAATGGACGTCAGAGAAAGAACTGAGGTTAGAATGCAGTTACTTCAACAACATCGTGGCGTTGTATCTTAAAGTGAAGGGGGATTTTATATTAGTCGGTGACCTTATGAGGTCGATGACATTACTACAGTATAAACAGGTAATTAAAAATAGTGCCATCTATTGTTTCTCTTTCATACTATATTGTTAGCTTACTCATGTTAAATGTTTGCTATTTTATTGAATTTAATTTGTTTGTTAACTTCTATTTGAAGTATTTCAGTGTTCTGTTAATATAATCATCAGATGGAGGGTAGTTTCGAGGAGATTGCACGCGACTACACACCGAACTGGATGACTGCTCTCGAGATACTGGATGACGATACGTTCCTAGGTGCTGAAAACAGTTTCAATCTGTTCGTCTGTCAAAAGGACAGGTAATTACAAAAATATTACTTTAGCCTTAATTTACATATAAACGTCATACGTCTATGTAATGTCATAAAATTTGGTAAACTTCTCAAGAAACAAGTACCCTAAACTAAAGTTATAAATACGAAAATGAGTTTGTTTGTTATTACGCCTTCATGCCTTAAACTTCGTAATCGGGTGCATCCGCGGGTTGGGTCTCAGGGTGTCCCTCGACAAAACTGAAGCCCTATTATTTCATGGGCCTCCTCCTGGGCTCTATATAGTGGTGGAGAGCGTCTGGACCAAGGTTAGGGCTCACATGAAATATTTGGGCGTCACTCTGTACGGATGCGAGCGCTTCGAGCTCAATTTTCAAGGGTCTAAAGACCTAAATGTCTAAAAGACCGGGTGTCAGCTGCCATCGCTTATACTTGGGAGTCGTACGGTCGATGGACGCAGTAAAGTGCTTGCGTTGCACAATGCGCTGAGTGAGACCTGGGGATACCGCATCCTGTCATCGGTTTCCTACCTTGGGAGTAGGAGACGCAAGTTCTTAGTGAAGAAACATAGGCGGGAACCTCCAGCTCCCAGGGATATATAAGTAATGGGGGTAAGAGTCCACAAGGACATGGCGGACGCGCGTTACGGTATGCCTACTATCAACGTCGTCTGCCCGGTACTACCGCAATGGTGTGGACGTAGTTGGTCTCTGGTGTTCCGGTACTGGTGCAGGTACTAACTGGGCACAGGTGTTTTGGTTGGTGCCGTCACCAGATCGCGCGCAGAGAGCCAACCGCCGCATGCCAAGAGTGCGGCGGTGAGCATTGACTTGCCGCTGCCGAACTTGGTTCTGGCCATGGTCGACCGGTGGATGCTGTCCGTCCTTCTATGGCAGGGGATCGGTCTATAACACCTGTGATATCAGAGTCCGCAGTAGATAAGATGCTGGGACCGAAACCCGCACGACAAGCCCGCATTGCTAAAGCTGAACAGGTAATTAAGGCCGTAACACCTTCCCAAGAGTCTGTCCGGGTATGGACTGGGCCCCACGCCCTGCTCCTGTGGCCTCAGATGTGACCTGGACGTCCCGTCGCAAAAAGAGAAAAAAAAAACGAAGAAAGCGGCGGCATAGAGGTCCAACGTAGACGTTGGATAGACGTGCGGAGGCGATTCGTTCGCTTCCTATGTTCGTCCTCAAGCCGGACCAAGAAGACATGGGTCGGGGGCCCGTCTCTCCGTTGCACTGGCCGTCTGGGAAACAGTCGGGGTGTACCAGGCTGTTTCTCTTCAGCGCCAGAGATCCAGGACGAGGGAGGGGCCAGCCGCCGGGGCGACTTGTCTTGTCCCTGTTATTGCGGTAAAGGGTAGACTGGAGTATGAGTTTGACAGTACCGGAAGTCGGCAGTCTGTATTAGTATGCGTTGGTAGTAAAGTTCCGTACGGGACGGGTGTGCAGCGCGGCGACGACGGACGAGGAGCGGCAGCAGATGAGCTACTGCGGGCAGTTCCACGTGGGCGACATGGTGAACGTGATGCGCGGCGGGTCGCTGGTGGGGCCGCACCACCACACGGACTCCGCCGCGCCCGTCTCCGCGCCCGTGCTCTTCGCGACCGTCGCCGGCGCCATATGTAACTATACCTCGCTTCCTTGCTGCCTTACTGCCTTACTGCCTTGCTTCAACTCTACACCTCAATATTATACTCATTTTATAACTAATTTGGTTTCAAAAAATTGTAATTGATTCATTTTTTAAGTTTTGTGTTGCATTTTTTTAATTTTGTGATTGATTTATTTTATCAAATTTAATTATTTTTTTATGTTTTAAGTAATTTCTGCAGTTTTTAACAGATGTATTTTCCAAATTTTTGTTCATATGTCTGAACTAACTTCGTTTCTAGATCGAGATTCATTTCAAAATCTGCTTTACCAACTATATTATTTAGATATATTTGGTGTCGCGTACTTCTTTGTAAGAGTAATATGAATATTTTTGCCATAGAATTTTGCTAATTTTAATTTAATCTCGATCAATTATTGATAATATATATGTAGCAAAAAATGTCAAGAAATTTAAAAAAGTAATTAAAAACTTACTGTATGCCATTTTGACCTATTGTGGCTAATTTGGAAGTCGATGGGTTAAATAGCTAATTATATTCAATTGAAATATGTCAAAATAATATTGAAATGTAGTGTCAAAAGTTCCAATAAGAACAAAAAAAAACTTTCTTTCTTTAAGCAAAAAATTTCATTAATATATTCAAAACATATATCGATTTTTTGATACCAGAACACTCTTGAACGTCCCCCTTTAATTATTACCACAATTTGTTCAGTAATTTCGGCATGCATAGCGGATAAATATTGATTTTTGATGGGATTGCACTAATATATGAAATTAAATAGAAATAATTCTACCTCACATGATTTATGAACACTCCTTGACCAATACGCTAGAGTGTCATCACATTGTTTTTATCTCTAGTAATCTGTAATATTTGTAATATTATAGGAGTCGATCTAGTCGTAGTTATTTCAAAATTACCTTTGCTCCTCTCCCAGGTCTGGTGGTCCAGGTGTCACAGGAACTGTATGAGTTCCTCCACCAGCTAGAAGAACGACTCACGCATACGATCAAGTCCGTCGGCAAGATCCAACACTCGTTCTGGCGCTCCTTCAACACGGACATCAAGACAGAACCCGCCGAGGGGTTTGTCGATGGAGACCTCATCGAGAGGTTCCTGGACCTCTCCAGGGACATGCAGCAGCTCACCGTGCAAGGACTCCAGGTGAGTATTCATCACGAAAGATCCATGCGAAAAGCGTTCTGATAGCTTGCAGCATGGTAGGAGATTCATTATCATCATCATCACCTACAGATGTTTTCAACCCCTGCATGTTATAATTCTCGTTCTTTATTATGGCATTCTTTTATGTTATGTGCAAAAGTTGTCCAAGCTTATAGGAACCACCACACACAGTGCAAAAATCGAAAAAGTGACTCGTTTTTTTTAGTTAATCGCATTTCTGCGAGATACTTGCACGGCGGCATGACGAGGCGATTACCAATGGATTGTAGATCTCTTGATGATCGTTGTTCGTTTTGGACCCCATTGCGCTTATTGTTCTATCAATTGCGGTCACTTTGCCTTGCTACAATAAAAATAAGTGGCTCGAAGGACCTTTTCATAACATCACCAAATCTTGATAAAGAGACGATAGCGACGACTGCTAATGATTTTAGATCTTTCGGTGGTCTTCGTTCTTTTTGGACCACACTGCACTTACTGTTCAGTCAAGTGCGATCACTTTGCCATGTTTAAATAAAAAAACCTGGCTCGAAGGACCATTTCATAACATTATCAAATCTTGACGAAAGGACATGTTCAAACGTTGCCTGGCTTTTCAATCTTATCTTAAAAATTTGTCTCCGGGCGTCTAATATATTATACAAACAAACAGACAGACAGACGTTTCTAAAAATGATTGAAATGTATTCTATTACTTATTCCTAGACAACCTGCAAATTTTTTTTAAGATAATCTAAAAAGCACAGACAACATTAGATTTACATTCTTATTATATGTATAGATAGATATAGATCGACGGGAATACTTTAAAATATGTATTATTATACATGTAAAGGTATTTTATTTATTGTTCCCACAATTAGAACATTTTTCAAATTATACATAGTATTTTAATTACCTTTTTTTATGTCATAGATGGCAAACGAATAGGTGGGTCAACTGATGTTAAGTGATCACCACCGTCCATGGACACTAACAACACCAGAGGAGTCGCAAGTGCGTTGCCATCCTTTGGGGAGAAGGGTTAGGGGAGGGGAGGTCTCCGGTGCTCTCACTGACCGAACGAAACGCAACAATGCAAGCACTGCCACTTCACGTCGGTTTTCTCTGAGAGGGTGGTACTACCCCGAGCGAGCCGACCCATTCATGCTGAAACCAATAATAGATTCAGCGTAGTTCTACTACCATAAGAACAATAACGGTACAATAATTATCATTCTGTATGCTTCATTACTTTTAAGTTATACTCTATACTTTTCATATTATAAACAGTTGTATCATATTAATAAAAAAGCATGTGTTCAATAAGTTTCTTAATTTTTCTCCTGTTTTAATGTGTATTAATATTACAGATAGACGATGGCGGCGGTATGACGAGAGATGCGACAGTCGACGACCTCATTAAAGTCGTAGAAGACCTCACGAGAATACATTAGTCGCTGCAACGAGAACATTTTGGAGTCAAATAAAATATATGTGTAATTAATGATTGTTTCAGTTCCTATATATATATACATGGTGTGACAATTAAATAATGAGACTGATTCCATAAAAACCGTATATTTAAAAATTATTCTACAACTCTGCCATCCCCTTCAAAGTAGTCCCCTTGGGCAGCTATACAACGATTCCAGCGTGTTTTGCATGATTCGTAACATTTCTGGAACGCTTCGACTGCGATGTCCGCGAGTACCCTCGTTGTCGTAATGAAGAATCCAGTTACGAAACGATGTCTGGGCGCACCCTGTTGACTAGTTTTCGCAATCTTTCGAGTACTTGGCGATAGTAGACTTGATTTACGGTTTGCCCCGGTGGAACAAATTCTTTGTGGACGATTCTAAGGCTATCAAAAAGGTAACAATCATCGTTTTCACCATCGACTTGCTCATGCGAACTTTTAACGGGCGGGGGGCGTGCGGAGACAACCACTGTGCTTTGGCGTTTGGTTTCCGGGTCGTATTGAAAAGATCTGCTCTGCTGGAAGCTGTTTCGCCCAATCTGGCGCACAATTTAATCGCGACGCGTTGCTTTTGATGTCGTTTCTCCATTTTCGTGACGAGCACCGCCAACACATGTCTACTCAACACGACACAGCAGGCGAACTAAACAAGCTAGAGCTAAATATATCAATGGAGAGGGGAAGGATGCTGGGAAAGGGGAAGGGAATTTCAAGGTCGCAGGTTTACCACAAACGCGGCAATAAAATCAGTGTCAGTACTTAATTGTCACACCTCGTATACAGTATGTATGATATACAGTCTCTTCCCGGAATTACTGTTATCATAAGTTTAACCAAATTTGTGCAAACTCAAATAAATTCTATCTATGGGCCATATAATTGAGATATAATATTTTTATTTAATTATACGCGCCGCTGTAGCTCAATTGTTGTTAAAGAAATTCGAAAATTCAAACGTAGCGTCATCTAGTCGAGACTGATGAAACGTACAATTAATAACAGTAATCGACATTGTCAATCCTTTAATTTGTTATTTAAAATATTGAGGCTGTTAAATATAAATATCCTATGTCTCAAGTTGGATCAAATTATACATAAATGCCAACTTTCATCCAGATCGGTCGAGTAGTTTCGGAGTTCAGCGTGAACAAATATCATGACACTGGATTTTTATAGATTTATATAAATAATAGTTCTTTACCTATGAAATTGCAGTACTGGCCCATTTCAAATCAAAATAATTTTTGTTTGGCTAAGAATTCTAATTTGAAATTAATTTTATTTTAAAAACATGGAATTCTTTTTCCAAAAGTAGTCATTTGTTTATTGATTAGTGTTACATTTTCATCGCATTTCAATCTTTTTTGTCATCATGGATACGTTAAAAATTCGAGTAATTATGGAATATGAGTACCGTCGTGGCAGCAACGCGGCACAAGCGGCACGCAACATCAACGACGTTTACGGAATTAACACTACAAACCAACGCACCACCTGTTATTGGTTTGCTCGCTTCCGTTCTGGGAATTTCGACCTAAAAAATGAACCTCGCGGTCGTCCGAAGACTTTGTTCGACAATGACGAATTAAAGGCGATTGTGGAAGATGATACACAATCTACAGCTGAATTAGCAGCAGCTTTCGGCGTTAGCGTCTAAACAATATTGGTCCATTTGAGTCAAATTGGCAAGGTAAAAAAGCTTGACAAATGGGTGCCCTACGAACTCAATGATCGCCAGCGCGAAGTACGCGTCGAGACGGGCCTTGCACTGCTCAACAGACACACAAATGAAGAAATTTTGAACCGCATTGTTACCTGCGATGAAAAATGGATTCTATTTGATAACCGCAAGCGCTCAGCAAGTTGGTTGGATCCTGGTTGAGCACCTAAACAATGCCCTAAACGAAAACTTACCCCTAGAAAAGTGATGGTCACTGTTTGGTGGTCTAGCGCCGGTGTGATTCATCATAGCTTCTTGCCAAACGGGGTGAGCGTTACTGCAGATGTGTACTGTGAAGAACTGAACACAATGATGAAGAAGCTGGCACATCTCCAACCAGCATTGGTCAATCGCTTGTCTCCACTGCTCCTGTACGACAACGCGCGACCTCATACTGCACAGCACACTGCCTCCAAGTTGCAAGAACTGAGGTTGAAAGTTCTCCATCATCCGCCCTACTCACCACACCTTGCGCCTACAGACTACTATTTTTCCAGAATTTGGATAACTCCTTGGGGGAAAAAAATTCAATACCCGAGAGGCAGTACAAAATGCCTTTGAAGAATTTGTTGCCTCACGTCCAGCTCATTTCTTTAAGAAGGGCATCAATAAACTGCCACTGCGTTGGCAAAGATGCATTGATTGCATGGGTGAATACTTCGATTAATACAAATAAAAAATTAGTTTAAATTTTTTCATACAAAACGGCAATTTCATAGGTAAAGCCCTAATATTATGTATATTCCGTATATTATTATTTGGTCTTTTCAGTCAGACCTGAGGATTATGGATTTTTTCCAGAATATATGCGATAAATATGGGATTGTCCGTTCGTACAAATGTGTGTAAAAAGGGTCTTAAATAAAACGACTCTAGAATATTAATAATAATACAATTTTAATTATAATTATCAGGCATCAAAAAGCACAGCTCAATCGTTACATTTTATAAATGCAGAAATCAATACATACATCTTAATAAGGATAAAAATTAACAACTATGCTCTTTAACTTATGTGGACTTGCCATTTACTTTTCCTAGTCTTAGTAATAAAATTCTGTCAAAATTCAATAAAAATATATTGTCACTTTGAACAATGTTGTCAGTTAAAAAAATCAATAGTTAAAATATACAAATAGAATGTTTAATAGCCACATTTATAATTTATATCAAACGTTACTACTCTCCGTCAAATGTTATCAGAATAAGTAAAATCCTAAATTATAAGTAATAATTATAAATAAAGAATAGTAAAATTCGATAACATGTACAAAATAATAGTTACCAATTTAAACGACTTTTCAATTTAAAACAAATATTAAACATAAACAGACAAAACATTGTATAATCAAATATAGTCAATTATGGACAGTAAAAAAATAACACCGAAATTGTTTAGAACCATTTTCTTCAACCCAACTTATGACTTGTTGTCAACTATTTTACAGAATTTGTGGTTTTTTTTTTTTTTCGAACTGACTACGCTATTGACCAAGCAAGGTCTTAACAGCTTCACCGGACTACGAATTTGTGGTATTCTATATGAATATAGAGACAAAACAGTTAAGTACATAATCCTCCTCTGCTTATAAACCTATTTCCTTTAATTTTCTGATCGATAGTTATTGTTGGGATTTAATAAATCAATATTTTTTTATTTTGATAAAATTGCCTTTTTCCTAAATATTTATGTTAGTATTATCCGGCCTCGAAGAAACTAAACTTGTTAGGCATTGGTATCATCTTCTTGAATGAAACAACTTGCAGACTTTTAACTTCAGTGGACTGTATTCCTTTTTCACAATTTATATAATAGTATTTAACGAGCAGCTGACAAACGCATTTGTCCCGGTTTATATTTATATTTCATTTTAATCGATTTTGCTATACAAGTGTTCCGTACAATATAATGGAGGTTATATTCAAATTATTTTACATACATTCAATTTAAAGATAAATCGATCGATTCATAAAAACATATACATAGAAAGAACATTTATATAGAGAAAAAGAAATATGATAACTCATCTGTCCGTAACAATTTAACTTTAATAATTCATGAATTATGGTCGACATTCGACCACAAGATAATTAATCTATGAAGACATCATTTTTAATACAACCTAGATTTCATATTTTATCACTTTTTACTGTCCAAGATCTACGTCTGTAAACACATCTAAGATAATCTCAAAGTCTCAAAATTATAACTTTATATACAATATGACCCAAAAGTAAAGCTCTGTATAACCAAATTAATTCCCAAAATTACAGCTACACATACAAATATAACTGTGTCCAAATTACCCAAAAATCTACATGAAATTCACTAAAAATACAGAAATAATTCCCAAAATTAAACATCAATATATACAATCTAAAACACAAATGGCATTTCAAGTTACAACCAAAGTATTTAAAAGAGATACATACAATCATTAAAATAAGTTGGTGATATCATATTTTTTGCAATCACTGCATGTTCTTTCATAGGACCTGTATACACATACATATTAACATTTGCACTGTATATTAATCTATATACCTTATTTCTTTAAATGCCATACAAGCCTGCAATTTAAATTTCTTAAGACAGATATTAGGTAATCATTTTCTCACAGGTGTATGGTTTGAAATGTTTTCCAAAGGTTTGAAATGACATCATAGACAAACAAACCAACCCACCAACCTCACTCTGAATAATGACACCTACTAAACAAAAGTGCACATGAAATATGTTGTTACTAAATTTTTTTATGCATATGCTATCATAACAAATGGAACTTGTGTAGGATTTCTTGTTTATAACCCTACTTAGGGCAAGGCAGATTAGACAAAAGTTATACCTCAAATAATTTTAAATAACAAATACTAAGAAAAGATGCATGGTAAATATTTCTTTATCAGAACAGGTGTTATTATCTATTTTATTTCATAAATACATCTTGAATCCCTTTTCCCCAATCGAATATATATGTATAGGATCTCTAAAGAACCTTAGAGTTTCTTTTAAATTTTCCTGATCTGATGTGAACTGATCCTTATGACCTTTTGACACGAATAAAAATTAAATGTACCATATCCCTATACAATTAAAATGCTATAAAATTAATAATATTCTCTTGCCTTATATGGAACTAAACCATATAGGCAGTTTATTCAATATCCAGCAGTGAATTAAAGTGTCAAATTTACCTATTAAAGTGTCCTAACATTGGGATTAAAGTGTGTTTTGATTGTTGCTATAATTAATGATCAAATTTTGTAATATAGATTAATATTACTAAGATTTATTGCAGATAACAAGCTACAGTGTATTATAATATTTTCTAAATATCAATAAATGAGCATAGAACTTAATTAACTTCACACACTCACTTTCTAAATTTGTCCGCCTTATTGTGCAAGAACCACATTAGAGCAAACAGACAGCTCGGTGGACTCACAAGTGGTCCGGGCGAGTTTAACATCTGCTCTATCTGAGGGATTGTCATCTCTACGATATCTATAATTTCATCATCAACACCTCCACCTGTGGACATGTATAAGTTACATGACTTGCTGTCATAACTGTTTACCAACTTGGCTTTTTTTGTTTGTATTTTTTACTAGCCGCAGCCCGCGACTTCGTCTGCGTGGAATAGTTACTTTTTGTTAATGCTAACACGCAGCGGAAGCTCTCAAGAGGAAAAATACCCCGATTTTGAAACATTATTCATTGGTGCTCAGCTCCTATGGGTTTTAGCGTTATGTTACATAGCCAATAACCTCTCATGGTGGTAGAGCCACGTTGAAACTATTACTGGTGTCAGTATGAATGGGTCGGCTCGCCCGGGGTTGTACCACCCTCTCATAGAAAACAGACGTGAAGTAACAGTGCTTGCATTGTTGCGTTTCGTTCGGTCAGTGAGAGCGCCGGAGGCCCACCTCCTATCCCCTCTCCTCTCCCTCCCCTAACCCTTCCCTCAAAAGGTGGCAACGCACTTGCGACTCCTCTGGTGTTGTTAGTGTCCATGGATGGTGGTGATCACTTAAATCAGGTGACCCAGCTGTTCGTTTGCCACCTATGACATAAAACAAAAAAAGTTCCCCTATAAATGAGCTATATAACAGTGAAAGAATTTTTCAAATCGGACCAGTAGTTCCTGAGATTACCCCCTACAACGTCACAGCGTCACAAACTTTACCTCTTTATAATATTAATATAGATAAATTTTAGAGTTCAACCACAATCTCATCTGATTTTAAATTACGATTTGGTCCAAGATGATAAACGCGCTAAACCTAGAGGAATATTGACTCTCAAGTGCAGCTGCCAGAACACACCAATAGGTGCTTGGTGACAAATTTTCAAGTTAAGGCTGGTAGCTATCCACGTAGACTTAGAAAAAGTGCTACCACCATGCTATAGTTTCATCGCAATACTTTCCTTTACCAAAAGCTCAAACTTCGTTGCTAGAATTCGAACCTACGTCCACCCTTGCAATATCCGAACATGCTATCAACTAAACTATAATCGCTTCAAATGGCTGCTTCTAACAAATGTAAAAATACTATACATGTACATAACATTTTGCTGATGATGATTAAACCGGACCCTTATATGGCTAATTACCATCCTCATGTTGAAAATCTCTCATTGAGTATTTACAAATGTATTCCCAAAGCTACACTTGAAAACTAAGCTCCTACCATTTTAGATCACATTTAATAAATATCAGGTGTGACTGTGGTTGAATGCCAATATACGATATTAATTAAAGAAAATACTAATCGCTATTATCAGCTATAGCATAATCAAGCTGAAGACCATATAAGTGATTTCTTTGGCAAATAAGATAACTCAAAAATACACTAATAAAAAAAATAAGGCAATATATATATATATTAAATAAAAATATTTATTTTACAGCCAAAACGTAGGTATACCAGGTGAAACGTTAAATGCTCACAGTATTCTAGCATATGACACATCATGGTCACATTTGACATAGAAAATAATATCAAAACAAATATTAATAAATAACTAAGAAAACCTAAGTTAAAGTTTGTTTTAAAACTTTCTAAATTATAAACACAATCATAATAAGTCTAGGTGCAATGACTGGTGTCGAAAGCTTCAATGGGCGACCCGGAGTTAATAACTTTCGATGATAAAACGGACAATAAACCCTTTTGTTTTCTTTCTAACATTTCCACATTACAAGTGAGAGTGAAATCACCTGACGGTCATTGACACTGCTTTAACGTAGATGCATAGAGGATCGTGTATAATTTTTGTATTTTTCTAGATAATTTGGTCAAATATTAAGCAGCTATTTTTTTTGTTGATTTAGAATGAGAATCGAGTGCAGAGTATCCTCCATAAATATTGCTACTGTCTAAACATTCTGCCTGTATTATGTATATTTATAGATATGTACCTGATTCTGTCTTCATATCGTCTGTTACTTCAACATAGAACATTGTTTGTAATGCTCCTTGCACACCAACACCAGATCTGTAAAAAAAAAAGTAAAATTGAGATGTTTAGTTGAATGATTTAATAAACTCTAAGACTTGTAAATTATTTTTTGTTAACACAATTTAAATACAATATAAAAGAATATATAAAGTTACAAATAGTTTCTTAAATGAATGAATGAATACTTTTGTGTGTGCACTAGTGAGCTTAATGCCACAAAGCATTTTCTTTCAGCTAACCGCTGTATTGTTATCAAGAATAAAAGTTATCATAGGTAATACTAATACATATATTTTTTTTAATATTCACATTTACAAAAACTATCAATATTATTTTGTATAACATTATTTTACATATATTCCTCTGCAAAAAATAATCAAATTATACAGATAAAAAAACCTGGATTTTACTAAAAGTAGAAATTTTTCTATTTTCTAAATAAAAATTACTTCCTTAAATATATTTACCTATAGGAAATAATTCTTTCTAAATCAGTAACTTTAATATCATAACCACATTCCTCAAGTACTTCCTCCTTGGCTATATGGTCCACAGGCTTATCCTTGTCTATGATACCTGCACACATCTCCAAAGCTATTCCGAGTGATGCAGGATATTTAGTAGTGTCTATATGCTCCTTTTTTCTGTCGTCCGGATGAATACAGTTATAATATATCGCTGTAAAAGGTTTTATAAATTAAAACAGAATATAGAAATTAGCTTTTCCTTGATCTATCGCTCACATTGGTGTAGAATGTATCTATCCAAAATCAAAAATAATTTATTTAATACTAGCTGACCCATACCCACTTCGCTGGGTGGTAATAGGCATTATCAAGCTTCAATCTTTTTCTAGAACTCAATCATATATCTCTCATCGTTAAAGCAGCGTTTGTAAGAAAGTTTTACCATTTTTTCTCCGACTCCCCAGATATTACCCCCTACAACCTCACAAGCTTTACCTCTTTATGACATTAGTATAGATAATATAATTAGTTAATAGCTTCTGTCTGTGACTTTGTTGTTGTGGAATGGTTATTTCGCTCTAAAATGCAGCTTTTTAAAATGCAATTTTTTTCAACTGGCTACAAACATGTTTCACTCATGGTGTTGTGGGCCGTAAACTACAAATATTTAGGTATAAAATTTTTAAAAGCATTTAATTTACTCAGCATGCTCATAGTTTTTCTGGTGGGCACAAGATTTATAATAATTGAAAATAAAGTATAATCGGATGGGCCAACTACAAAGACCCGGCAGGCCGCAGGTCAAGTATAGCTGATTTAAATGCTAGTTCTAAATTACAGAATTTTGTCATAAATAATTAAAACAATAGCAATTAATATGATCAAAATAACCTGGGAATAATTAAAAAATTCTATAAAATTAATATCTCATTAATATTTGCCCCCGAATTCTAATAGTACAGTTACCAGAGAATACATTTAGAAAGGAAAATTGCCAGGGAAACACTAACAATCGTCATATTGTCTACAAAATAATTGTTAGCTCACAGTCTATTTTCCCAAAGAGCACTATAAGATTTCATCACATTCTGGTAATTAATTTTAGTCAAAAAATATTTAATACAAATACGACTAGCAGGAAAGTTGCAATTCTCCGTCTTAGAGGTTAAAAACTGTTCCAAGAAACTTATTTATTCCTAATGTTATCAAAGATAGAATAATTTATAAGAGGACAGCTATTGAAATTACTTACCGGGTCGAAATTGTTTGACGAAAACCATCACTTTTCTTGTAACGTTAAAGACTATGATAGCTACAGAATCATGAACCTCTAAAAGATCCCATGTTTTTTGCTTGCCATTCTGCGTGTAGTTGAACCTGAATGGTTTCACATACGGCGAATCCGGCAGCGGGCTTAAGTATACATTTTTCAAATCCTCCATTATATTTACAGCTACGGATAATTTGAGTCAAGAATTAAATTTTAATGTCTACAAAAATAATTTTATTTTGTCAGGCTCACTTCGTTTTTCAATGTCTCAAAACTAAATGACCACAGAAAACTAAGAGGATACTACGTATAAATGACATTATTCTATAAATCCTTCGACTATATTTTGACCCTGTTTATTTCTTATTTATACAAACTACTTTTTTAAAATTAATTGATTACATCAATTATAATCCTTTTAAAAGACTATTTTCTAAAGTTGCATATCATATTGTAATATTATCCATTACTCTTTAATTTTCTTTATATTTATATATAAAATTAATTAAAGTTTTAAAATACACATTTGATGCCAAAAGTCAAATTGATGGTAGCGAATAAATGGTCCCACGTATCGCCAAAAAGTAATATAAAAGAGAAAAAAAATTACGAGATTATAATTTTTTCTGATTATGAATATACATGTGAATTGTGAACGACTAATAGTCTGTGTACTGTATAATAAGGTCTCTGTGATGTATACATACTCTGTGGATATAGATAAAAGGCAGTTTTGCTAATTTTATTCTGTTTTACTGAAGCTCATTTTATTCGGACTCAATAGTACTGACAAATATAATTGCAGAAAACACTAAACCTCATTCGAAATTATCACTTTACAATGTAGAAAGTGAATCACTATACAAAATGAATAAACAATCGAACTCAAGGTCAGGGTTTGTGATCAAACTTTCTGAAGAAACTGTTCAAAAATTGACTGAAGAAGTACAACAGGCCAAGGAAAGTGACGTCCGAAACGTATCACAGATAACCGAATCTAAAAAAGATGTCACTATTGTAGAAGAATCTGAAGTAGAAACAAATAGTAATAATAAAGATGTAGATCCTAGCCTACAAGAGAAACCAAGTATTCCAAATGAGGTGAAGACAGTAACTCCACAATCTATAGATGATTGTAAAGAATCTTCTAATAGTCATAATATAGAGTCTAAAGATCATGCAGCAAAAAGACCAACGCAGACTAAATCTGATTCTAATACATCATGGGGAGAATATGCCCCATACGTCACCTATGAAGATAACGAGGCTGTATACACAGACCCTTCCACATGCCAGAAGTACACATGGAATAAAACAAGTAACTCTTGGGACACAAAAACAGTTGAAGTCCCTGGAAGAGTATACAGTTATGAAGATGATACCCATATTTACACAGAATCAGATGGATCCAAGTATTTCTGGGACACAGATAAAAATGCATGGATTCCTAAAGTTGATGATGAATTCTTAGCTTACTATCAAATGTCCTATGGCTTTATTGATAACAAAACAGAAAACAAAAAGGAGGAAACAGAGAAAAAAGAGGATACAAAGAATGTAGACAGTGGTGGTGTTAAACGTAAGAGTGAGCCACAGTGGTTTGAACAGTCTGATGAAAAAAATACAAAAGTTTATGTATCCAATTTGCCGCTTGAATTGGATGAAGAGGAATTTGTTAATCTAATGCAGAAATGTGGTCTCGTGGAACGAGATCCTAGTTCTCAGAAAATGAAAATAAAATTGTATATGGATAAAGAACGTAATTGTTTTAAAGGTGATGCCTTGTGTACTTACATCAAGATTGAGTCTGTAGACTTGGCTTTAAAGTTGTTAGATGGTAGCAATTATAAAGGTAATACTATAAAAGTGGAAAGAGCACAATTCCAACAAAGAGGGGAGTACAATCCATCCTTAAAACCTAAAAAGAAGAAGAAAAAAGAATTAGAGAAGATCAAGAAAATGCAACAGAAGTTGTTTGACTGGAGACCAGAAAAGGTTTTGGGAGAAAGGGCTAAGCATGAAAAGGTTGTTATTGTGAAAAATTTGTTCACTCCGAGTGACTTTGATAAAGAGGTCCAATTGATCCTGGATTATCAACAAGACTTACGAGAGGAATGTACCAAGTGTGGTGAAGTACGTAAAGTAGTTATGTATGATAGGCACCCTGAAGGTGTAGCCCAGATAAACATGAAGGAACCGGAACAGGCGGATGCGGTTGTACAGTTGATAAATGGAAGATGGTTTGGTAAAAGACAAATTACTGCTGAAATATGGGATGGACGTACCAAATATAGGATTGCGGAAACTGATGCCGATATCAATAAGAGGATTGATAAATGGGATAAGTTCTTAGAAGAAAATGATGATAAGAATGGAAAAGGCACCCAAAGTAATAAAGATCCAGTAATAAAAAAAGAAAATGAAAGTAAAACAGAAGAAATTAAGTGCAAATAAAATAAAAAAGTATTTGTATACATGTTTTATTAAATCTTTGAATTGAATTGCTTTATTTATTTAATAATGAAAGAAAATATAACAATTTTTATTTTTCTTATATTCCATGGTAAATAAGTGTGATATATTTAAATAATATAATGCTTATTACAAAAAACTATTTTAATCAGATTCGTCAGACATTAGTATGTAGGTAATCTATAAGAGTGGTTGTGGAGCGTGACTAAAGTCATTGTTATCATTGGCCATTAATACTAATATTTTTTGCCAATACGAAACGAAAATCTATATTATATTGTTGTAAGTTTTATCCTCAATTAAATAGTTGTATATATGAAATTAAGTATTCATTCTAAACATGCATTTGGTCAACCTGATCAAAGAGTCTTCTTACTTAGTGTGTTTAATAGTTTGCGGTTCGAATAAATGTATATGGAAATGTTTCCTGGAGGTTAAAGCAGTGTGACCCCAATTTGGCAAACATAATAGCCAAGTCAATATAAGGACACATGATGTTTTAGATACCCGTTCTCATAAAAATTTAAGTTATACCTAGAGAAGAAAATCAGATTTTAGTGCCTTTTTAGTCCTTCGCCTAAAACGCTACCTGTATTATCTATGATTTCGTAAAGTATTAAAATAAGACCTTTGCCTATTAGATCGGATTAAAAAAACAAACGTGACATAAACAACGAACTATCTATCATGTTGTCGATGTTGTCTTTTCTGACATCTGACTTTTTAGTTGAATACACAATTTTGTATATTTCAACGTTTTTTAATTGAAAACGTCAATTAAAATCCTTGTGGCCCGGTAGACGAATAAATCAACTTCACAGCTGTGCGCTCGGTAACGATGTGAGTTGTGTACGAACGGCGAAAATCGGTGTTGAATTTTGGGTGAGCTCTCAGGTGTACTCCGGACTTCTCTTAGGCTATCTCCATGAATAATAACAGGATAATATGTTAACATGGCCGTGCAGTCGGACTCTGGAGGGAAGGATGAAGTGAAGACCCAGTTTGTGACGCGAGAAGGGACTTACCGTTTGATGACTTTATCAGAGTATTCGCGACCTAATCGTGTCGGTTACACTAGTGGTTCCGGTTCGAGCCATGTGCGCGTATCGTTGGTGTCACTGCCGCCGGGTCCGGGGGGTGAAACTCCCAGCTCGGATGGACAGGGTTCCGACGACAGGATATGCTTTAACCATGGCAAAGAACTCTATGTTTATGTGTACAGAGGAGTCAAGAAGGTATGTCTTTTATAAAGTCTTGTAACTTATGTTTTATTTAATCTTATTTCAAAATATGTAACATATAAAACCTAATTACTTTAGGAAGTAAAGTTATATTACCCTGCATGAGTCATTAGTAAATATGTATAATAATATTCAGGTTAGTAAGCCCCAGAGAAACGTAAAAATAATAAATTGAAATACATTATTTATTAGGAACTATAATAGAATACATTGTCTTTAATAAGAATACAAAATTTAATAACAGTAAAAAACACATCTAAGGGATAATATGGCTTCTTTTTAGTGATACTGAAAGAATTTACAGAATTAAATCAGTGGGTCCAGATATTATATCTTACGTCCAAACTCACAAACATTCCCTTTATTATAGGTATGCACTTAATGAGATAAAAAGTTCTAAAACAAGTTTTGATGTTGTACTGTAAAATCATCATGTTTGTACCCTTATCCCACTTAAGTAGGGTCTGTGTAACATGTTTTTCTTTTCGACTCTCCCCTGTCAGACGTCATCTCAGTATTCACACCTTTTATACACGTGTTGTTTTTCCCACAATCCATCCATACCATTTTTAGTCTTTCTCTACTCCTATATCCATCCACCTTCGTACACAAAACTTTTCTAATTACATGGTTTTCATCTCTTTATATATTTCGCTTGTTAGTAACAAACTAATAATGACTATGATAGGATTTCTAGGTATATAGTTCTAGTAGGTGATCAACATTTTGATTGCTTTAAACATTAGCTTACTTCTTGGCAGGAAGTGGCAGTAAGTTTTAAATGTAAGATTATTGTAATTGTTGTTAACATAGACTTTCACAGATAATATTATATATAGTGTATCCACTGGGATTAACAATGCAATTATTAATAGTGTCATAAACTGTACTGCCAGGATTGCCTAGTTTAGGTGGCATTGGTCAAAGTAGAGTTCATAAATTTTCAACTAAAATATTTTTTTAAAACTTTTATATAAGTCAGACATATTTCAAAATCTTAGCTAATATATAAATTATAATAAACATTATAAAATGATTGTAAGAAATAAAAAAATAATAAAATTTAAATCTTCACTGTTAGAAAGGTTTGTGACCTTTCATGAACAGTCTGTTCCTGTCATAACTGTCTGTTATTTATTACTGAAGAGCACAACGATTGAAGAAATGGCTCATACCAGTTATAAAGTAGTAACTTTAGATTATGGATAAGTTGATAAGTTCTTATGGATAAGAAGATAAACTAAAACGTGGATTATTAGCCGTACTTGTAAGAATATTTTGATATACAGCACTGTTATTGTTATATTTAGATTTGGTTATGACCAATATATATATTGAAGTTGACAATTTATAGTTGATATTTTGCCATTTGGATTAGACGAAGGTCATATATCTCACTTGTTCTTCAGTTACCCTGCGTTCTTCCCTCTACTATATACTTCTCTCTGGAAATTCCTCGCCCACCTATTTGAATACTGTTCTTACCCTCGCCTTCTCCCTTTTATATCAATGTTATAGGTAAACTCATCTTGCATAATAAAATGAAACTCTAATTATAATATTTATCAACCATTCAAAAAAATTTCTTTCCAATACATATATTTAGATTACTACAATCACCATGTGACACTGGCTGAATTCTGGATAAGGACCACAGTTGCCCAATTTAAAAAAAATGACCACCTTTATGGATCCCTGTATTGGGTTAAAAGCCAGGGCATAATCATCATAGTAGTCTAAGCTGTATTAATATTCACAAAGTCAAAGAAATTAAATTCTATGTTTTTGCAAATATTTTAGTACAAAAAGAACATATCTCAGGAGACCCATTGTCTCCTCAAAGTTTCCTTTCACTGTCAGTTGATATTGCTATCAATTGATACTGGCAAATATAAGAGGATTCCGAAACAGTACAAATAGGCAATCACAAAAAATACTCCACCACTGAACCCACTGACTTTTCTTATACTTTATAAGTTTTGGCATTTTACCACAATCTCATCTCATATGATGTCTTTTAAGATAGTAAACATGCTGAACCTATAGGCACTGGCTCAAGTGGCCCTACCACTATGCCCTGCTTTACTCATGATGTTATCCGGAGCTGGAGTGGAGCTGATTTTTCATCAATTCTGTCTCAGATCTTTGTTTTAATTTCCAGGCAGCAGATCTCACGAAACCTGTTGATAAGAAAATGTACAAAGGCACTAACCCCACATGCCATGACTTTAACACAGTCACGATGACACCAGACAGTGTATCTTTAGTTATAGGATTTTCTACGGGCCAAATTCAACTTATAGATCCAATTAAGAAGGAATTAAGTAAATTGTACAATGAAGAGGTAAGTCATGGAAAGGTAATTACTTCATAGATTATTTTGTATTAGACTGTTAATTAGGTCTGATAATAGATTTCAAAGGGCAAAGAGTAACAGTGCTGTTTTACAGTAGGGACAGAACTATAATGATATAAAGATATAAAGCTGATATTTAGGAAATAATTTAAATACACTTCATAAAATAAATATGTCACAAGGATTTTTAAGATTTATCTTATGTATTTTTTAATATTAAAATGTAAGGATGCCATTTTTTAATGTAACTTATTTATTATTATAAAGCCTTTAGTATAGTAAAATTTGAAAACAACAATTGTTATTGTAATTCCTGTTTCAAAAATCAGAGCAAAAGTGATTTAATAGCTTGGTATACAGTTGTTGAACCTGAAACAGACTGGTGTTTAAAAAAAAAATCTCTCAACCAGGCTCAAAAGTTTCGTTTACATACTAAAATAGGCCCTTAATATTAATATTAAGGTTGTACACATCGCACTTTTCGATTTCTCATAAGAATAATACAGGATTTTTTTTCTGATTTTTGTAACTAATGGTAAGTTGCTCTGCGATTTCCATCGAATATTGTTGTAGAGAATTGAACACTCTACAAAAGAGTTCTGATATGATTTTTCGAAGTGTGTCATATGTGTGTATATACTAGGATCTTTGAGAGGTGATTTTTTTTTAATAATACTACTTGATTCTCATATTTCAATGTTTTGTGCTTATAGTACAATTTTTTATTTTTTTTAAATGTATATTCTAGAACTATACTGTACTATAAGGTAAAGATTGTTTGTAGGTAATCTGGAGAACTTCTACACATTTTTTTAAATTAATAGGTAACTTTATGAACATGAAGTGATTGTAGGTTGCATATTATAATTTGTAATTTTCATATTTGATTTAACATAAAAGTTGGTAAAGTCTAAAGGTTAGTACTTAAAAATGTGTTATTTCATCTATATATGATTAGTACAATACATACCATGGTGTTAATGTCTTCTGAGGTTCAGTTCTTATAAAACCTAAATTTATATTAGTTAAATTGTTTTTTAATTAGAGATGAGATTGTATCAGGTAAATTCTCGGAATATCCTCAAACTGGTTAGAAATACTCATGGGGACTATTTTTGTATATGAAATATGTAAAATGTTAAGTGCATTTTGAAAATGTTCTTGAGTTTTCTGTAGTATTTAATCAAAAGGGGGGTGTTTTAGCTTTTTTCTGTAAGTATTTACCAGAGTATAGTGTTGACTAGAATTTTTCTAATCTATGACATCTCAGGTATTGAATTTTGAATGGAAAAATACAATTATTATTTATTACAATATATTGAGTTATTAATTGAAACTTCCAGAGGTTGATCGACAAGACGCGCGTAACTTGTATCAAGTGGGTGCCGGGGTCGAGCAACCTCTTCATAACGTCACACGCGTCCGGGCAGCTGTACGTGTACAACGAGGAGCTGACGTGCGGCACCACCGCGCCCCTCTACCAGCTGTTCAAGCAGGGCGACGGCTACTCCATCCACACGTGCCGCACCAAGTCCACGCGCAACCCCCTCTACCGGTGGCTCGTCGGCGCCGACGGCAGCTGCATCAACGAGTTCGCCTTCTCCCCGTGCGGCGCCAACCTCGCGCTCGTCTCGCAGGACGGCTTCCTGCGCGTCTTCCACTACGACACCATGGAGCTCATCGGCCGCGCGCGCTCCTACTTCGGCGGGTTCCTCTGCGTCTGCTGGGCGCCCGACGGCAAGTACGTCGTCGTCGGCGGCGAGGACGACCTCGTCACCGTCTGGTCCTTCGCCGAGCGCCGCGTGGTCGCGCGCGGCCAGGGCCACCGCTCCTGGGTCTCCGTCGTCGCCTTCGACCCCTACGTCGTCAGCTTCGGCGACGGCGACGACGCCGACGAGCAGCGCCGCGACGACGCGCACTGCTACCGCCTCGGCAGCGTCTCGCAGGACACGCAGCTCTGCCTCTGGGACCTCACCGACGACGTGCTGCGGCCGCCCGCCCGCGCGCGCGCCTCCACGCACCTCTCGCCCAACAACTCGCACGCCTTCGCGCCCAACGGCGTGCCCGGCACCAAGCCCGCCCTCGCCGCGCCCGCAGCCGGCGAACCCTCCGGCGCGAAGCCCAAGCCGAACAGCGTCGCCGCTCTCGGCATTAGCGTCGGCAAAGCGAAAGAGGAGAGTTCTAGTTCGCTCGGCGTGAATTCGCTGACGCAGCGGCTGGCAGGGTTCTCGTTTGGTGAACGGCGCGCTGAGAACCGACGGAACTTGAGTTTGTCGCGCGGCGGGGAGCAGAAGGGCTCGGCGGCGAGCAGCGTGGCGCTGCGGGGAGTGCGGGCGGGGGCGGGGGCGGGTGGGCGGGCGAGTCGCTGGACCCGCTGAAGCTGATCGGGACGGGCTCGTGCCCGCGGTTCGACGAGTGCCCGGTGCTGGAGCCGCTGGTGTGCAAGAAGGTGGCGCACGAGCGGCTGACGGCGCTGCTGTTCCGCGCGGAGTACCTGGTGACGGCGTGCGCGGACGGGTGCGTCAACACGTGGGCGCGCCCGCACGACCCGCGCCGCCGCCGCGACCTCGACTAGTGCACCGCACAGACTATACGTTACATCAGCTGACGTAATGTTTCTAGTTAAAGTGGTTAGCTCTACTCGGGTGATGATTCTAACATTTTGTCTAAATAATTAAAACGGAACAACACTATGAATACATTATATCGTCATTTAACTTTCTCAAAGTAACTTTAAAACGGGAGCGGTCATTGTTATACAACAGGCAGTATGGAAACTACCTACAAACGCTCACACCGGCACACTCATACAAACATGCTCATCGATGAGAGCCTTAAGAGGTACCTTTTAAAACCTCTCGTCAAGGCGCATATTTGTGTGCGTGTGCCATTTTCGAACATTTGTAGGTAGTTACCGTACTGTCTCTTATATTTACACTATGGTAATGTGGCAGCTTTACAAAAGTCATTCATTATAATAAAAATAAAAACTCCACATAAATTTAACAAATAACTGTAAAAATAATGTTTTTCTTGAAAGAGGGAAACCTGATCTTGTTTAAAAATTAGTATGTCAGTATTTTTATTCGTTTTAAATGATAAACGCCCCTTACTTTTATACTATGTCTGGAAATATAAAAAAAGGTGCATACATATAAAAACGTTTATATTTACGTTATATTACGTTACGTTATATTAACGTTTATATTTTAGTATAGTTGTGTTATCAGACATTAATCTCTCATTCGAATCAATAAACTTATTACATTCCGTTAAATCAATAAATGAAAAGTCTCTGACACTAACATAACTACTCATTCACCCGGATAGTTCAACCGCTGGAATGGTTCCGAGGAGAATTCCATTTCGATATACGATCGATATAGACTTAATTAAATGAGATTCATACTGTATAGGTAGGATAATGTAAAAAATATATGAACATACATTTTTATCTTGGCTCACCTGTGTAAATATTGTTAATTATATTAATTCGTGATGCGATCTGATCGCTGTTTCCGAGGTGCAAAATATAAATTCATTTTGGGGTTTTCGACGATACCTCAGTCTGTTATGTAGTGATTTTTATTTTTACACAAAACTAACATAAAAACTTATTGAAGAATTTTAACAAAGTGGTCACAAGTTTGTTAGAACATTAAAGACAGGTCTAAAGGACCTATATCCAGTGACATCAATAATAAAGAAAATCAACTTTTTATTCATTCGATTGTTTCAAACTTCAGAATAGGCAGTGTGTATTAATTCCTCTTTGATTGATTGAATGAATTCATTTGCCTCTCCTATTGGACGAATATTATTACTACTAATGTTTCACTGTACAATTCGATTTTTATAATCTAAAATCGGTGATATATTCTATTACAGTAGTTTGAAAAACAGATACTATCAAGTCGAGGGGTTTGTGTGGCTGCTATAGTGTAATTTAATTATTATACGAGATATATCAAAAGTTCTTATTAATGATTACCTCTGTTATTTAAAACAAATTCTAATTGGTAAAAAACACGAAATAGGTTAGTTGCCCGAAATAAAGTTTTCATTTTTTTATGTCGCGTACGTGTATGTGAGTACATCTCACAGCGGTGATAATTTTTCATATAGTGTACAACTGTAGTTATTTGATGAATCCTCTTTCAGAAAAGAAGTAGGTAGGAGTCTAATAAAAAGACATGTATAAATATAGCTGGTTAGATAATAAAAAGATGCATTATAATTTTGCAAGTAATTATCCCTGTTGGCTATCAAAGCACAGTATAGTATATATAATAATTTTTGTACAATTTGCATTTCTGATGTAATTTTTTTTTGCATCTCGCTAACAAAATAAACGGAACGCACTCTAGTGCTTTTTGTAAAGTTATTTATTTAATTAATGTTTTTTTTTACAGTTTGAATGTTGTTGAATCAGAATTATCGTGTCTTTAAGACTTGTAAAGGGTTAAACGTAAATTATTCGACGTGCAACTCTCATATATTTGTTTATATAGACATTAGAATTATTAGTTCGTAGTTTAGTTGAATTACCTTATAATAGAAAAGTATAATTGGTTCATAAAACCTTTGTATAAATAAAAAAATAAAGTTATTCCTAATATTTTAAAATTACTTATCACTACGTTTCATTCTTTTTTTTTACCAAGGCCGCCTGTAATATTTTGCCGACAATTTATAAACGCAGTAAAGAACATGTTAACGGTTTCGAGAAAAATGCGGTATTTCTTGAAATGTTATTTGTAGTTACTTGAAATTCGTTACGCTAAGATTAGTGTATGTCTTTATATATAAATTTCTTCTGTACGTGTGTATGTCACTGAACTCCTAAACAGCTGTACCGATTCTGATGAAATTTTGTGTGTATGTTCCAGTGGATCCGAGAATGGTTTAGATTCACAATTGGACTCGGTAGGTGGCGCTGCGGTTGAATTTTTTATTTTATTATCAAGGCAGGACAACGAATTGCAGGTAACCACAAATAAAATTTCAAATTCAACCGCATTTTTCTCGAAACCGTTACCATGTTCGTTACTGCGTTTATAAATTGCGTGGCAGTATTATAGTGAAATAGCACATTTTGCAATCGCTTGAATTATTTGTTAAAAAGAAACGTTTTATAGTCACTATTAATTATGCAAATAGCGTATAACGTTTACATAGTTTAATAGCAAATAACTCTTCTTGTCCCTATATTGTTATAGCACTATTTGGTTATTGCTTATTTAGCCCCAATGACCACAAATTGCTTTCCAAATATTTCTCACCATTACTTGCCAATTTATTTGCAAAGTTTGAAACTTTAAAACTAATTGACAGTAATCTGCTGTTGCAAATATATGCCTAACTGATAAGTTTTTCAAACGGTAAATTGAGTATTTTTCGTGAAGAGAAAAACCTATCGCTAAACAAAAGATTGAAAATTGTAAATTTTAATAATTGAATAACATACTAATTTACGAAGAGACTGAACTGTAATCGCTTCTTCCAATTTGGTTGTAACCTTTGTTCTAGAACTCTTTGGTGTCAATTTGACATCCATTTGCGAGAGCAGTTCGACGTCAATTTGCGGTACATTTGCTGTTAGTTTGCTACCAAATGGTGATTGGGGTGTATGTTCGTCTGTGTCGAACATTACAAGAGAGTGACACGAGCTTTACTGTGAAGTTATTCATTAAACAACGTGTGTTAATATTAAGATGTTTCGATTGTGTATATAAAAAGGCGAATGTTTGTTTTTCCGAGGCCTTATAAATGTTACTTATTAAACTTTATTAAATTAGGTACTTACGTATTACCGCCACCACAATGTCTTTGTCTGTCTTTGTTTCGCAATTTTAACCTAACTTAACCGAGACGGATGATATCAATCACAACTCCCCGAACGAATTACGTATTAACGCCACCGCAACTGAAGTTGGTCAATTGCAGATAATCTACACCTGGGCAATGTGGTTGATATTTTGCCTTGTATATTAATAGATGGACTATTTATTTTTCCCAATTTTCACGTTTCGGTTCTGTTAGGTTAGTTTAGACTTATAAAACAAAGACCGAGCGACGCATTACGGTGGCGTTTATATGTACTCGTAAAAGTACCTTAAATACTTTGAGACACTCTATTTCCGTTGTATTGAAGAGTACAGTATTTATTGTAAAACTAATACACTCAGTAATTCATTTCGTTTATAGTGGGTACAACGATGAAATCTGTTTTACACTAGACATGCAATTGGAAATTAACACTGCTGTTGTTATTTCGATTTTTAATCGACTTCAAAAAAAGCTTCGGTTCAAAGACTCACTTCGATTGTTTTTTTTAATGTTATTTATATATAACCCTATTTGAGATATTGTTATTTTATTGTAAAGGGTATATTTTCACGAACTTTGGTACCTGGATTTTGATGGTACATTAGGTAAACCCTCAAAGTCAAATAAGAAATGTAAAATAAGGTCTATGACAAAGACTAGGCAGGTACCTAACTATGGTCAAGAAGGTCTAGTGCATTTTTTAGAGATTTTTTTGAAGTCGGTTTTAATTTTTGTAAAAATTTGATTTAAAAACACGAGTCCTTGGTTTTATTGACACTACTATTTTATAGGAAATTACAAAACAGTTTAGTTCATTATTCAAAATGAGTTCAAAACTTTATAAACTTAATTCTGATTAAATAAAATGATTATTTATTAAGCAATATGTTTTTTTTTTAACTCTTTATCATATTACAAATATTGCATGGATAGTGCAGTAGTTTCAACGGTTGGTAACTGACAACTTCTCCTATATACAAATGAACTCTGTGCTGACAACCACACTAAATAAAATGAGTTCAAATATCATACAAAACAATTATTTGTGTGATTCATAATATATTGTTCTGAGTGTTACTTTGTTTCTGTAAATTTTATATTTGTAAAGTCCCCTGCAGCACGGAGGTTTAACCTTTTATAAACAAATGAAAAAGTAAAACGAATAATCAACCATTCTTGAAGATAATTATCTATGACTTGGAATTCACCTATACAATACAGTACAGCGCGCATAGAGGAAATGGAAGCCATTATTCTAGCATAAATCAGGCAGGCGAGCCTAAATATAATGTTTATCCATATTATAAATTCACTAGCGGGCTCGGCAGACGTTGTCACGCCCTAATTATTAAAAAAACCATGACAAATTATGTACAAAAACCTTCCCCGTGAATCACTTTATCCGCTGGTGGAAACCGCATGAAAATCCGTTCAGTAGTTTTTGAGTTTATCACGAACAGACAGACGCGGTAGGGGACTTTGTTTTATACTATGTAATAAATTCACTAGCGGGCTCGGCAGGCGTTGTCACGCCCTAATTATTAAAAAAAACCATGACAAATTATGTACAAAAACCTTCCCCGTGAATCACTTTATCCGCTGGTGGAAACCGCATGAAAATCCGTTCAGTAGTTTTTGAGTTTATCGCGAACAGACAGACGCGGTAGGGGACTTTGTTTTATACTATGTAATACGAACATATTTGTAATTTATAAGGATAGCGAATTTACTCCAGAGACATTAACAAAAATAATTTATTGAAAAGTACATCTGTACATCTTTATAGCTATGATTTTTATCGGATTCGGCGACGCGACGGAAGAAAAATTTGAATGTTTAGAGAAAATCTTATGAAACCAATTTTAAGTGTCATTTCATCAAGAAAAGAATGAATCCGACTACAGATACTTTAGTGATATATCGTTCTTTCACAAGAAAGTGATCGAATTATCAATATTTCTTTCCATATCATCTAAAAAATACATAAACCCGATGGCTCCGAAATTATTTAAATGGTAATAAACTTAAAAAGATTATAAGCGTCTCATTTCTTTTTCTCTTATCTTTTATTCATTACGTGAATATATTTACTCTGTATTGCAAAATTAATAATTAAGATAATTATAATAACAAAATAAAAAAAAAAGAAAATTACTGATGACACATTATTAGTACACACGTATAATATATGTATAGTTAAGAGTAGGAAAATACTACCTACTGAAAAATAATACTCACTTCGGGCCGCTGTAGAACCTTAGTTATTGACTTAATTAAAAAATGTTGCTTATAAAAGTTCTATAAAAATGGTCCGATATCGTTTTTTCATAAAATGATAAAAAAAAGTTATATCGAATTTTTTTTTTTTCTCGAATTTCTGAACATTTTCGCTTATAACTTTTTTATTTATAATTCTACGACAAAAAGATACTGGACCAAAGTTGTAGAGAATTAAATTTGCAACAAAAAATGTTGACAATTTTTTTTATTAGATAAATAATTTAAGAGATATATCGTAATAAACAATTCAACCCCTATTTTCAAGATGGCGGCCGTGGGGCAAGGGTGGCGACCCCACAAACTTGATTTTAGGTTCACATTGACACCCCCTACACATGAATAAAATTGCGTCCTCTAAAAAACGCAACCCCAAATGTAACTTTTCAATGGACTATATATTTTAGCAAAAATCGGAGAAATGGAAACTATTATTTGAACAATTAATTTTTTTTTTTAAGTTTTGGCACAGGTTTAATTAAGCTTGTATTAAAAGTATTAAAAAATCAAAATTATAAAACCGTATATAGATAAGTGAAAATTCTGATTAACGTTGTTGATAATCGATTAGGTATAGTGTATATATATTATCTGCGATTGTCTGTCCTGATAAATAAAAGTTAAAACTATAATAGGTACATAGTGAGACACGAAGAACAAATTTATCAAGTAATATAGAGCCTTCTTTTACATCTTAGATACGTTTTTTTTTATAACTCCAGCATACTTTTTGCAAGGTATATAGGTGAATTTAACATTATTTTAATATACAAAGAATAGCTGAACAACTTATCCTAGGCTTACATAATATAACAATGTTTCTTTCTACTTATGTACTAGATCAGCGGTCGTCACACTTTACTGCCCAAGGGCCACACATGACAGTGCGAGTGCCAGTGCCGGGCCGCAGAGTATGTGAACGCTCCAATATCGACATTATATGTATACTCGTTTTTAGCTCATCGATTATTTACTTTGAACTAGCTGTGCCCGCGAAGTCGTTCGTTTGGGAGTTGATATCGAAACAAGTAATCATAGATAATGTTCATTAGAACGTTTATTGAAAAAAGATAGTTTATAAACATAGGTAATTAGGTAAGAAAATATTTAAGAAGTTAACGCCGTAATAAAAATACCTGTTTTATAATTAGGAATTGTGGTGTTGAACTTTTTTAATTATTTCTTGTATATCGGCATCCTTTGGACTACATGCAATCCTCATTGTGTCTTCTAAATGGGTGGAAAGGCGATTCCGGTATTTATTTTTTAAGAAGGTCATTTTAGAAAATGAAGCTTCACAAAGATATGTTGAAGAGAATATGGTTAAAACAAATTGTGCGCAGTCTTGTAAAGATTTGTACTTGCTAGGGGCATTTCTCCAAAATTCTATGTACTCCTGCTTTTCACGGTGCTCAATGAAACTGGCTTTTAGCTGTGTGTCGTGTTTTAATTCAATGATTTCATTCATTATCTGTGTTTTAGAAAACCCAAACCGGCAAAATAATTTCATATCTTCGTTATCAACATGCCAAGGGTTTTCCACGAGTATAAAGCAGTTCTTAATTTTTCGCACATCGTCAAATCTATTTTGCATTTCTCTCAAATATTCTTTCAAATAAGATATTAAATCTTTATGGATACTGTCGGGAATAGAAACTTCGCATTGCAGAGCAGAAACAGTTGGAAAATTTGAAAAATCTCCTGCTTCGAGTTCATTTATGTATAATTGCAGTTTGTCCTGAAATGCAAACACTTTATTTGTCATTTGCCCAATTATTTTGTTAGGTCCTTGCATCTCTAAATTCAGACTATTGAATTTCATAGTCATGTCGGTTAAAAAAGCCGCAAGTGTCCACCAGTCATTTTGTTGTAGTTGGGGGAATTCTTTGCCACTTTGTTGCAAAAAAAGTATAATTTCGTGTTTTAAATGAAAGAATCGTTCCAATACTTTTCCTTTGCTTAACCATCTGACGGCTGTATGTAAAATGACATCGCCATAATTAGCATGTAATTCTTCAAGTAGGTCTTTGAATTTTCGATGATAAAGTTCGCGCGCGCGAATAAAATTTATAATGTTTACAATCGTATTCATCACGTCTTTTAACAGGTTATTAGAAATTTTGCTTGCCAAAGTTTCTTGATGCAGCAAGCAATGAATGGGCAACAAATTAGGTAAATTCCATTCTTTCTTCATTAAAGCAATCAAACCATTATTTGCACCCACCATTGACGGACAACCATCAGTACATACTGATATCAATCTATTTACAGGTATTCCGTGTTTTTCCATAAATTCTTTTAGAACTTCCATAAAATCACAACCTCTCGTACGATCCTTCATGGTAATTACAGCTAAGAAGTCTTCTTCTATGATTCCGTCCACTATGCAGTACCGAACAAATAATGAGCACTGAGCCATAGAAGTTATATCCGTACTAGAATCGCAAGCAAGACTGAAGTATTTGCAGTTTTTCAATTTGTTAATCACTGCCTCAAACAAATTTTTCGAAATATCTTCAACACGGCGGCGACAGGTAGATTCAGAAAGTGTAAGCTTTTTTACTTCTGTCATTATTTGTTTACTATTTGAAAAATTTTCAAATAACGTTTGAGAAACAGTTATCATACACTCTTTCATCAATTCGGCATCAGTAAAGGGCTTCATGCGTTTTGCTAGGATGTTACATACTTGGTACGATGCTTTTGTAATAGCCTCATTTTGCCCGACTGCTGTCGTCATTATATTTTGTTGATGATGAATTGACGATTTCAAATGACTTAATTTATTCTTTCTTTGCATCGATTCTAACGGGTAGGCTTCGGTAAATGAACTATGCTTACTTGTGTGGTGGCGAAATAAATTGTATCGCTTAATTCCGACGACAGTTTCCCGGCATATTAAACAAATAGCAGTACCCTCCTTATATCCACTTATAAAACAAAATTCTTCCTCCCATTTTTCTTGAAAACTTCTATTTTCATCAGTTATCTTCCTTTTAGTAGCACATTTAGATGATACTCCCGCCATAATACATAAAATACCGCACGCGCAATCTATGAAGCAAGAAACGTTTATTCTTGTGCGTAAAAACAAATGAAATGACTCGCGTCGCGGCTCGTCACGGGCGCGGAGCGGGGAGCGCGGGAACAAGTCACGACACGATCACGCGCGAGTAGCGTTAAGAAGCTACCTCGGTCCCACTAGCACCGTTACAATTTTCTCTTTATTTATTGAAACATGTTTATTTTTCAATTGGCGGCGCTAGTGGGACCGAGGTAGCCCCTTAAGTCGGTTTTTGATTTCTGTCTAGGGCATCTGGGTAAAGTTGTCTTGAAATAATTTACTTTGTCGCGGGCCGCACGAAAAACAACCGAGGGCCGCATGCGGCCCACGGGCCGCAGTTTGACGACCACGGTACTAGATTATACATTGATCTCCACACTAGGCTCGAGGCCTGTCTTGTGGATATCTACTTCAGGACGACTTGTCTATCCGATTAACAGAGTTTTAACCGCGTTCGCGTGTGTGTCCGATTGTGTATGGTTATGTAAATATATGTCATATGATCACTTTTAAAAGCTCTTCAGTGTGTTTATAACTTAAAGTTTGAAGCCATGAATGGATCTTGTGTCTTGCTTCCCATGGGTTACAGCCCTGGATGTTACAGTATTTGTTTACTTTATTGTATAAAATGGATGGAGAAAGTAACTATATACTAGTATCATTACATATTATAAAACAAAGTCCTCTATCACGTCTGTCCGTGCGCCTCAAAAACTACTGAACGGATTTTCATGCGGTTTTCACCAGTAGATAGTGATTCGTGAGGAAGGGTTAGGTATATAATTTGTCATGGTTTCCTTTTTATTATCATGGTAGTATAACGTCTGCCGGGCCTGCTAGTTATTAATAAATTGGAAGGGTTCTTTTTCTTCTGGTCGAATTTCGATCACTAGTTAAATAAAACAACACAAACTCTAATAAATAAATTTACTATCATAATTAATTACATTTTAAAATCTAATGGTTGTTAGTTAAAATCCGGGATCCCAGGCGGTGCGGTCGCTGACGTCCACCATCTTGTAGCATACTACCGTGTCCCCCGGCTTCACCTGGAGCGTCGGCTCTCCAAACCGCAACCCACACTCCATATCACGTTTTATTGTATTCACTTCATCTTTTAAATGCTTCATCGATGCCAGTTTACCTGAAACACGATTAATTAACAATAAATGTACATAACAATACAACCCTTAGCTCTGTGGTAATTACAATTTTAATTTGGGGTAATTATTTGTTGACTTTGATATTTTCAACAGTAAAACTATCATCACCACTTGATAATAGTTATAATTCTACCAATTTTAAATTACTTCTGTTAAACGATATCCTTACTGCTTACTCTATATGGAGAAGCGAAACGATATGTAACTTATAGAGTACTCTCTTTACTCCATCGAATAGCATTTACAAATAGTTAAAGTTTCATCGAAATCGGTTCAAATAATTGATCATTCAAGTTTATTTATATATACGCACGTAGATAAGTTGATTGATTGGTTGGTGGAAATAAATAAAGGGGAACGATATGTAATTGAAAAAAGAAGTATGCCTGAAAATAATCAAACTTCAACCTTCAATTACTTTTAAACGGTGAGGTTTACAAAAAAGATTTTAAGAGACCTTTTTATGTACAAAATTCAATTTCCTACAAATTGTTACACTAATCACGTATAGTGTCGATGCAGTCAGGAATGCCAATAAATACTTCGTAGGTACTTGTCACAGTTTAATCGGGCAGAGCTTCGCCTTACAATACTTCGAATACAATAATGCGTAGATATCACCAACATCTTGCCTTTTAAAGGCCCATCTATATAAGTCTAAGCGATTACTATTTATACATAATTCCGCAAAATAATTTAAGTAACACAAAAATAATAAAGTATGCACAAATTAATGTTATTTAAGCTATACAACAATTTTATTTAATTATCCTTATTTATGTATCTCAGATATGTTTCCTAATCTGTTTCGACATGTAGATCAGCGACATCTAGCCTTTCATGGCCGAACTATGAAGTCAAAGAATATACTATTTATTATTCATAATGATCAAACTAATGATTCAATTCTATATAATAATATTCTTATTTAAGTCTTATTAAAATCTATATAATAATAATAATTCTTATTTATGTATATTTATGATATGGTGGCGCTGATATCAATGTTTCGGTCGTGTTGTAGTCTCGTCTCTTGAATGTGACGCAGCGGCACCGGAGGTGGGTGCTAACAAAATATATGAGACGAGATATTTTTTTCAAATAGTAAATACCGAGATATGAATTTTTCTTTCTATTAATAAGGAAAAAATAAAAACTGAGAGATGGAAGACTTCTCTATTAAAATTAAGAGCTCATACTTGGAGATAAGTTTTTGAGGTGTCTACCAATCTATTTTTCAGAGTGTAAAGTTTAAAAAAAACAGTCGATTTTTTGGCTCACCCTAATAAATATATATACACACATAAATTGGTTGGTTGGTTGGTGGAAACAAATGAAGGTACCTTCATAAACCACGTCCTGGCCTCTGAGGACTCTGTAGAGCGCGTTCCGAGACAACGAACCCTTCATACAACGACACCCCGCTACCGGCACCTTCTTTTTCCCTTCCGATACTAAGAACTCCTGGAGGACGTTGGCTTCACCTGGAAACAACGCACCTCATCGTATACGCAAACATTACCTCAACAACAAAGCAAGCCCAGGTCAATATACCTAGATTTTCATAGTGTGTACGGTAGTCAAATATTAGTGACTGCTTCAGATATAGCCTTATATGCAGTCAGTTTGTACTAATATACAATATTTTCAAGTTAGGTTTCAGATAGATAGAGGCAAACACCTTATTCAAACAACTTGGTGTATACAATGTTGTACATACAACATGATGCATACAACGTGACGCATACAACGTGGTTTATATAACATGGTGCGTACAATATGGTACATAAAACGGGGTGCATAAAATATGATGCATAAAAGATGGTGCATATAACGTGGTTTATGAATCGTTGATGATTTAACGTTAGAAGTTCCTGCTCATTCCACTAGTTTCAGCGCCAAGTCTTTCACAATCCAGGCTGTCCGACTATGGAATGCTCTACCGATTTCTAATATATATATATATATTACAGTTACGTGCCACTATCTTAGGTGGTATTACCTAGTATTTATTCCTGTACACCCAGAATACCCCTGAATCTACTCCATTGAAAAATACATCCAAAGGTTGCCTGGAAGAAATTGCTAATAGCAATAAGGCCGCCCATTGTACCGTTAATAAAACGTGAAATGTTTTTTGAAATGTATATATATATGTAATTGGGGTACAATAAAGTTTAAATAAATAAATAAATATGCAACGTCACTCGTACAATTTTTTTTATTTAATCGTATGGTTAAATAGAGTATCCATATTTAATTATCGTACATTGTTTGATTACTCTATTTGTCGCTACGAGATTTATTTTATAAGCGAACAGTACAGCGGCAGAAGATTTGTTACTCTTTAACACCACCCGGGACGGGGAATAAGAACTATATTTCTTTTGGACGCGAGTAGCATCAGCCTCCCAACGTATCATATGATGCATTGTATTAACTATACTCAATAAAATGTGATTCATACGACGTGGTGCATATAACGTGGTGCATATAATTTGGTGCATATAACGTGGTGCATATAACGTGGTGCATATAATTTGGTGCATATAACGTGGTTCACACAACGTATACTGAAATGTTTTTATAGAAAAAGAGAATATAAACAGTTATTTATATATTTTAGCTAGGCTGAATTCAAAACATTTCAAACACAATTTCTTAAGACAAAGTTAAGACGAAATAATTTAACAAACTGTTTTTTTGTTTGTAAGGGTGTAGGGCCAGTTGGTAGGGCTGTTTTTTTATTGACTTACCAATAGTTTCCTCTTCCATTCTAGTCGGTATTCTCGCAGTGATTTCTTCTTTGACGTCATCGACGAGCCGGTAGATGACGTTGTGCCTCTTGATGACGATGCCTTTATTCTTGGCCTCGACAGCGATCGCCGGTGGACATTCCACGTTGAATGCGTATATGATTGCTTTGAAAGCTTCTGCTATCTACACGAAAAAAATAGTCATATGAAACTAGGGGACGAGTTAAAAAAAAAAAGGATATTGAAGGTATAAATTATCGATTAACCATATGGAAATATCAATAAACGGCGTCCGACGGTCTTAACTAAATAGTTTCAAAAAACCAATAATAAGAATGGAAATCTAACGAGTTTGTACTTTATCATTTGTGTAAAAAAAAAATGGTCGCAGGTGTCTTAAAATAAGTAATAATATATATTTAAATCATTTTTAGAAATGTCTGTCTGTCTATTTGTATGAACACGAATTGCTGCTAAAGTATTGCGTTCATGATTAAATCTCATCACGTCATAAAGGATATCCTCGAGTAACATTCAGTCTTTGTTTCATTAAAATCGGTTCACTCTATCGAAAGTTATTGTAATTTTAATGACGACACGATTTCTGTACGAGATGAAAATAAATGGAGTTAATACATTCATATGATTTTTCTATATTGTAGCACGGCAGAATGACTGCACTATGCCTGAATGTACAATGGCGACCACCGAGTGGCACACTATCTATCGCCGGACATCATGCCGGCCAGCGAAGATCTGGATATGCACAGGCTGATCCCAAAACGCGACCCGCAGAAGCGAATCACTATGACGGGCTTTTTCACCATATACATGGTGGTTGCGACCCAGTCGGGCTGTAAAACCCTACCACCCCGCTTTCGCCATTGCCTCGTTCGTTATTCAGGTTATTGAGGTTGGCTTGGGTGTCTCAAGTCTAATGATGTTATTCGACACCCCTTACATCCCTATGTATATATTTTATTAATCACCGTTTTTTTACATAAAGTTCCACGCGGACAAAGTCACGGGCACAGCTAGTTTATTATACCAGGTAAATGATTAAACGATCGCAGCATTCTAGGATATGACTCTTCATGGTCACATTTAACACATAAAATAATAATATAAAAACAAATATTAATAAAGAAGAAGGAAAACGTAAGTTAAAGTTTGTTCTAAGACTTTCCAAATTATAGCTACAAACACAGACACAATGGCCGGTGCCGAAAGGAGCGACCCGGAATTAATAACTTTTGATAACAAAACGGACAATAAACACTTTTGTTTTGTTCATGCTTCGAAAAATTATCCTTTGTTACTTGGTTTTTCACTTTCACTTCAGCCGGCGACGGTCATTGACATTGTGTCTTAACATAGACGAGTAGATGTTTGAGTATAATCTAGATAATTAAGTCAAATATTAAGCAGCTATATTTTTTAATGATATAGAACGAGAAACGAGAAAATAAATATTGCTACTGTCTAAACATTCAGCCTGTATAGGCCTGGGACCATAGAAAAGAGTTATCGACTCACCTCGATGTCGTTGGGCGTGACCTGTCCGACTGCAAAGTGTACTAGATCCAATCTCACTTTATCGTGCTCGTCGTAAGTTTCCAGGATATCGAGTATCGCCTCCACAGATCCATCCACATCGCCTGTGGTATTATTCATGTGACAAAACTATTCTTTTATAGATTTTAACATTCTGACTAGGGGTGTATGAATCATGTTCAAATAGAATCGAATAATGATGTTTGATTCGAATATCGAATTGAATATTCGAATATTTTTAAAATAAAGTAGAATTATTAATTTAATAATTATAAGAAAAATATAAAATTTCCGAATTAATTTTTTTGCAAAAAATCTTAAATGAAATCAACACATATTATAAAACAAATTCATCTGTCACGTCTGTCTGTTTGAGATAAACTCAAAAACTACTGAACGGATTGTCATACGATTTTCACTAGTAGATAAATTGATTCATGAGGAAGGTTTAGGTATATGATTTGTTAAGGTTTGTTTAATATCATGGTGGGATAAAGTCCGCCGGTGTCGCATTTTATAAGAACTTTCAGTGAAATTCATATATGAAATGAAAATAATAAAATGAAATTCATATATATCAACTTTTTCATTTATTACAAATTTTCAAACTATTTTAATTAAAGTTCGTTTGACTAACAGACGAATCTACTAATTAGTTCACTAATCAAAATATGCATTACTCACACTACTGCTTCAATTTTACACAACATATACACACATGTAAATAAAAAAGACATTTTGACATCTGTCAATAAAGAACTTCAAAAAAGGTTGTGAAGGAGGTTGCTATGCTCGACTGTATGTATTATTTTACACTTACGTTCCAATTACCCTTTTTCATTCTACATTCAACAATGGTATTATAACATAATACCCTTTGACAAAAGAACCCTAATAAAATTCAAACTTTAAAAAATCAATGAACTATGGTCGAATGTCGACCTCTGGGCGCCCACTAGTTATTTGAATAGTCTCAATAGTTGCAATTATTCCATTTGTTCGAATATTCTATAAAAAAATTCGAATCGAACGTCATTATTCGATTCGAGCATTATTCGCACAACCTTAGTATCTAATACCTTTAAAAGAGTAAACGACACGAAACGGCTGATTTCTGCCCAAGTGTTAACCGCACAATATAGGTATACACTTTTTATTTAGACTTCCAGATCAAACTGATCGCAGAACGTTTCATATTTCAGGCCATAATTATGTTTATTCAGTTTTACAACAAATTCTGATAAAAGCTTCACAGAGATTTTTTTTTTTCGAACTAGCTACGCTATTGACCTATTAAGGTCTTAACAGCTTCACCGGACTACTAAGGCGAGCGTTTAAAGCACTCAGCCGATTTTATTTTGACAACTAGCTCAAGGGTGCGTGGCACACCTCGGCTTGGGCTGTCGCCTGATACATGCAAATCGCGACCTATCTGAGCTAAGCTAAGCTAACTATTCATACCTATATGAGTTGTTTAAACATATATGTGTACCAAGCATACATACCTCAACAACTCTTATATATATTTCGTATCGGATAATTTTCTAAATAATTTCAGTTTGAGGTTCCCAGAGAATGAATTGTTTGTTCACCAGTGTAATAAAATAAATTCTCTTTTTAAAGAACCTCGGTCGTCCATGTACTTTATGTTAAAAACATAAACCGGATCGAGTTTATCGTCGGTTCTTCCCTGACTGCGTTGTTTATCCAAACCGGTGGTACTTTCGACATTTGTAAGCGCCTCCTCAGGCCGTATATTGTATCAAGTATTTATGACTTTGATTTTTTTTTTATGTCATAGGTGGCAAACGAACAGGTGGGTCACCTGATGTGAAGTGATCACTACCGTCCATGAACACTAACAACACCAGAGTTGCTAGTGCGTTGCCACCCTTTGGGGGGAAGTGTGAGGGGAGGGAGAGGAGATAGGAGAGGGGAGGTGGGCCTGCGGCGCTCTCACGAAACGCAACAAGCAAGCACTGTTACTTCACGTGGGTTTTCTATGGGTTGGGTGGTAGTACCCCGGTCGAGCCGACCCATTCATGCTGAAACCAGTAATAGCTTCAGCGTGGCTCTACCACCATTAAATGATTTTCAAAAATGTAGCAACACTTACCTTTGACGATGACATTGAGCGCTGGATGGTGGTCCTCCTGTATCATCTTCTGTCTCGGTCCCTCGGGTCGCAGTTTGTATCGTCCCATCGCCCTCTTGCGAGCCAGCATCTCGTTGTACCGGCTCCTGTGCTCCTGCATCTTGCTCTCTATGGCTTCGTGGTCGGATTCCTGCTTCTGCTTCATCCTCTGGTTCTGTCGCCACTTCATCACCTCGTTGGCGCGTTTCTTGTTACATCAAAACCTCGAGTTTAACAAGTATCACAAGACTGGCAAAGCCCTCGGCTATGTTCACGCGTTACATTTATTATTAAGATGTTTTTTTTTTAATATAAATTTCGGTAAACACAATCAAAACCGTTTATGGCGACATCATTTAGAACAACATACCGGTCATATTGATCCAGAAGAAACATCCCGGCTGAATGCTGTATAACGAAAACGTGAGTAATCCCTTCGATGTCGTTATAACAGATTTCGTCTGTATTACACAATTCACATTGATACCATATTGACCTTCTTCTGGATCTCAACCTAAATGCTTTGAATCTACGGTCATACAAAAAAACCCAACTATCTTTTATAGTAAAAATACTTTTTGAAGTGAAACTTCTTTAGGCGCATGAGGGTAATTTTTATACAGATGTAACGTCATGCATCTATTTTTCAAGTCTCGGAAATCTAAAGTTTTAGAATAAAATAAAAATAATAAATAAGAAATTAAAGAATTAATTTATAAGTCTTCTAAAATAATTATATTATAATTATATTTAATCTATAATTATCCATTTAATATTAAAAAAAAATTATATAAATTAAATCAATTTTATTAATTACATTATTTTAATTTTTTTTCTTACAAATTAGCTCGCCGAAGAAGTTTCACTTCTGACATGTGTACTTTGTACGCACGCACTTATTTTTTTCTATTACATTTGACTGTGCAAAGGTTCCATTTACTGTCAAAAAGTGTTTACTAGTATCATTAGAATTATTGAACACTACTCTTTAACATGAAGGAGGTCTATAAAAGCGTAATACATAAGAAGTGAGAATCATTTTCACCGATTGCCTAGGCGATATAACGGCAGCGAACGATTTGTAGCCACCGTCAACTTCGCTCCTGCACACCCAACGCGGCCCCCTACAGCAGCGTCTTAAACCTAGGTTCAATACCCAAGAATGAAACCCTCATCATGCCTTTAGCGCGATACAGTAACACTGTATTCGCCAGTACATTACACCAGACATACGTATGTTGTATAAGAGACTCTTTTCTTTTTTAGCTATTGGAGTCTTGGCCAAAATTATCAGATTAAAATACATGTAGAAATCCGTACAGCACATATGAAGGTACGCACATGTGTCTCACTGAAGTATATAATATGTATGATTAGTTTAGTTTAGGTTGGTTTAAAATTCAGGTCTCGTTATCCTGGATGTTTTCCCTACCCCTTGAGTTTTGTGTATATGTGGGTAGTTACCTCGGAAGTGACCTCGAGGACCTGATCCCCCGCTGAGGGTAGTTCCCTCCACCCGAGCACGCACACGGGGCTGGAGGGAGGCGCCTCTTGCAGTGTGCGACCCTCCGCCGAGTTCAACACTCGCACCTAATAATATAACGTCATAAAAACCTTCTACACATATCTACATATTAAAAAAAATACATATATAAAGTTAAAGACTTTATTTTAGATAACAGAAGTAATCATAAGATAGACCTTTTGGTATATCTCGTATAATAATTATGTTACATTATTGCAGCACGCAAACCTTTTGGCTTGATATTTTCCAAACTAAAAATGTGATAGATTATAAATATAATAGTATATTTAACTGATGATCTTAATATATAAAAATCCACTCCGAAATCACTCAATCAATCTTCATGAAAAGTGACATTTACGTATAATTTGGTCCTAATTGAGAGATAGTATAATTTATATTTCGATTAAAGGCCTCAATTTTTTTTATTACAATTTAATTTTTTAAGTGAAACTTCTTAATAGACGTAGGGAGGAATTTACGTATGTAACGTTTTTCGGTTACGTGCCATTTTGATTTCTGTACATTTTTCCGTTACGCGCCATGTTTATTTCTAAAGGTGCGCTCACAATGATCAGATTCCGTGGAATGTAAACCATATATTTCATATTTTAGTTATCATAAGCCATTAATTTCAAAAATATATAATAACGATAACAACAATAGTAATAATTCTATTATAATTAATGAAATATAATTGATGAAATGCTATTATACTCTTAGTAACAATAAGGTAAAATAATTGAATTATTTGTATCCATATTTATAATAATAAAATACTTTTGCTTAAACTTTATAAAGCTAAATTACTTTATTTAACCAATTTCTGTAAAGTTGTAAATATAGTAGATCATTTTTGGAAAAATGATGTCATAAAGAAGTTTCACTTCTTACGTGTGTACACTGACGCACACGCACGTATTTTTTATATTGTAGGACGGCAAAATGACTGCACTGTGCCTGATGGTAAGCACAGTACAATCCAAAAACAATGGCGACCACCGAGTGACACGCTATCCATCGCCGGTGGCCGCTGTCATGCCGGCCTGCGAGAAGCTTATATTAAATTAGATAATTGTTAATGTTGATTATTGTTATTAATTGTAAGTTTCAAAAAAACTTTAACAGATGGCACTTTAATAAGTTTGTTATCAGAAAGCTCTAGGATCAACTGTTATAGATATCTCATAGATGACGCCACGTCTTAATTTTAGATTTACTTTTCAATAACTGAGCCACAGCAACGCGTGGCCGGGTTAGCTAGTTTTTTTTAATATATAAAATCAGACATACCCGAGTAACTGGATAATCAAGATAACACTATAAATGAGAGATAAGTACCAGGTCCCGCCAATTCCAACCTTTTACAACTTTTTATATGAGAAATTTGCTTTTGCTGAATCCTTATAACTGAAAATGCTATTTCTCTGTAATTAACAGAATATATTCAACATATGATATTTTTCATACTTTCTTAAATTTCCTAATATTGTTTACGTGCCTTAGTCTATTCGAAAGCGTTGTTGATAAAAAGTATTCGATAAAATTTTGAAACTGCAAAAAGTATCGGGCATTCCACGTCAAAATAGAATTTTGTTTTTTTTTTATTTCCTTAATTTTTTGATATGTTTTAGTACCCTTCAAAATTTTACACTTCACGAAATTTTTACATTTTTTATTACTCATTTAAACAGATTGATTTTTTTAGGGTTTTTGGACACAACGTTCTTAGGTATGGTTCAAATTTGATTTTTTTATATCTTTGGTTTTCATATGACCTTTATAGCAAATATTTTTGGTTTGAAATGAATATACCTTTCGATTTTGATATATATTTTTTGTTTTAAACTTCTATCCAGCTCTCAACTTTTACGCATGATCTGGTAATGGGGTTATTTTCGAGTTGTGAAATTCGGAACTTCTTTAGTTTTAAAATTTGGAAATGGGAAAAGAATTACAGTAAGTAGTTAATTACCTTGGCCCAACCGTTTCCAGCCACGATGACGGAACCCCTGCGCAGGGTGCCGCGCTGCACTAGCACCGTCGCTTGCTTACTGTCAATAATAACTCACAATTATTATTATATCGATAAATTAAAATTACATTTTTTTTTACACTTTACATGGCTTTCTGCCCGCGACTTCGTTTGCGTACGAAGATGAAAATATTTTTAAACAATACACGTAAGTTAACCCTGGTTTTAAAACGTTCTGCCATTGGTGCCCCGCTCCTATTGGCCTTATCGGGTTTATCTTTTTAACATTCATACTTATCCTAAACATACGTTATTGCGTCATAGGGACCTAAGCATAGTGAATCGGCCCCAGAAAGATGTTTAAGCGATACTTCGGGGATAAGTAGGTATTATTAACATATTACGATCCTGATAGTTTCAAATTTCTAATTTAATTGTTTTTCGAGAAAAAGTAGAATATGTAAAATGCATAAAAAAAAATTTTTTTCGTTTCATTGTACCAATTGAACTTTTTTTAAAATATTTTTATGTCAAAGCAGGCAAACGAATAGGTGGGTCATCTGATGTTAAGTGATCACCACCGTCCATAGACATTTGCGACATCAGGGGAATCACTAGTGTGTTGTCAGCCTGTGTTTGGGGGGAGGAGATGGGAAAGGGGAGGTGGGCCTACGGCGCTCTCACTGACCGAACGAAACATAACAATGCAAGCACTGTTACTTCACGTCGGTGTTCTGTGGGTCGAGTGGTACTACCCCGGACGAGTCGACCCATTCATGCTGAAACCAGTAATAGATTCAGCGTGGCTCTACCACCCACAATATACATATGTCAATTTTTAATATAATTTGGGGGTTACTGATGGCTTCTAGAACAAAAATTAAGACCTATATAGCCTCATAAGGTAATAGAAAAACATTTTTTGTTATATAAATTCATTAAAAAAATAATATTACTATTAAAATAAATAAAGTGCAATTTTCTTACAATTATGAATTTTTTTTAAACCTTACATATATTTATTTACCTACATTATCAAGATTATTTAACATTTTTAAAATTGGTTCGCCATAGTTTAAAAAAATATAAACCACTTTTTTACACGATTTATCAATTCGCTTATATACTCATATACTTTCGTTTTTTTTTAAAATTATTTTAACGCAAATTTATCCCTTTCGCATCCCAATTTTATCTATTTTAAAAAAAAGTTGAGGAAGTCGTATGGACTGCCGAGAGAAGTGAAAACTCAAAACAATGGAATTTAAAGTGTGTTTTCTTTTTAATTATTATACTGTGAATTATTGAAATTTCATAATTTGTAAATTGAAATAATTATTATTCGTCTCTCTTTTACATCTACTGGCAAAATAATAATTATATATTTTTATATGCAGTTTATGATGGGGATGCACAATCTCAATATTATATGTAAACAGGCCGTCTACTAAGCGCCACTAGTCTGAAGCAAACCGCGCAAGCGCAATACAGTCGGTCACGCTTACTAGCATCTCATGACTCGATATTATAAATTTATCTCCTGCCAAAACATACCACTCAACGCGCTTAAACAAGTTTTCTCTACAAAAAAAAAAACTCACCCGGTGCGAGGGTCCACCTGGGCTTCTATGACGACGCCTTCTACATAGCCTCCAGGGTCCGCCTTCAGGTCCATCAGCTGCGCCTGCAGCGTGAGGGCCTCCACTAACGTCTCCAAGTTCTGCCTCTTCAGCGCTGAGACCGGTATAGCCTGGACCTCACCGCCCAGCTGCTCGCACACGATGCCGTGCTGGGCGAGCATACTCAACGTGCGTTCCTACATCGAACGCTCTAGATCAATTCACTATAACACACTCTACAAACTTCTAAACAGCTTCACCTTTGAACACTACAAATTTCTGAACAACTTCACCATCAAACACTCTACAAACTTCTGAACAACTTCACCATCGAACATTCTACAAACTTCTAAACAGCTTCACCTTGGAACACTCTACAAACTTCTGAACAATTTCACCATCGAACACTCTACAAACTTCTAAACAGCTTCACCTTTGAACACTCTATAAACTTCTAAACAGCTTCACCTTGGAACACTCTACAAACTTCTGAACAACTGCACCATCGAACACTCTACAAACTTCGAAATAGCTTCACCTTGGAACACTCTACAAACTTCTGAACGACTTCCCCATCGAACACTCTACAAACTTCTGAACAACTTCACCATCGAACATTCTACAAACTTCTAAACAGCTTCACCTTGGAACATTCTATAAACTTCTAAACAGCTTCACATTGGAACACTCTACAAACTTCTGAACAACTGCACCATCGAAAACTCTACAAACTTCGAAATAGCTTCACCTTGGAAAACTTCAAACTTCTGAACAATTTCACCATTGAACACTCTACAAACTTCTAAACAGCTTCACCTTGGAATGCTCTACAAACATCTGAACAACTTCACCATCGAACACTCTACAAACTTCTGAACAACTTCACCATCGAACAATCGACAAACTTCTGAACAACTTCACCATCGAACACTCGAGATACTTCTGAACAACTTCATCATAGGACAGTCTAGAAACTTCTGAACACTTGAACTATAGTTCCATAGTATAGAAACTACTAAACAACTCCTTGAATAAATATTTTTCCAAAAATCGTACTGCTAAACACCTACATCATAGATTACTCTTAGAAACTTCCAAAAATCTTCATCATGGAAGATTTTACAAACTTCCAAATACCGTCATCATGAAACAGTCTAGACACTTCTAAACACTATCACTATGAAACATTCTAGAAATTTTTAAACACACCTTCATCATAGAAACTAGAAACTTAAAACTTTAATCATGGAATAGTATAGAAGCTTCTAAACAACTTCATCATGAAAACACTTTTACCAAAGAATAGTCTAGAAATTTCTAAACGACTTCATAATTAAATATTCTTCCAAACATTTACATCATGGGATACTTTAGAAAGTTTGAAACATTGTCATCATAGAATACTCTAAAAAGTTTCAAGCATCGCCATGGAATAGTCCAGAGGCTTCCAAACATCGTCTCCATAGAATATTCCAGAAACTTCTAAAGACCTCCATCGAATATTCCAGAATGTTCTAAGTATTTTCATCGTCGAATAATCTAGAAATTTCTAATCACCTACTTCATCGAATAATCTAGAAACATCTAAACATCATCATTACATGTGCTTCTTAACAACTAAGTTATAAACATCTACATAATGGAATGCTCTAAAAAGTTTCAAATATCATCACAGAATAGTCTAAAAACTTTTAAACAGTTTCACCAATAAATATTCTAGAAACTTCTAAACAACTTCATTGAATATTCCAGAAAAGTTCTAAATACTTCCACCATCAGACATTCTCGAAACTTCTATTTAAATCTAACACTATACAGCATTTTTCTTTGGTATAATTTTTTTTAAATAAGTGTTTTTTTTTTCGAACTGACTACGCTATTGACCAAGCGAGGTCTTAACAGCTTCACCGGACAGCTTTGTAATGGTGTTTTACAGCACGCTTATGTATTTACGATATAAAAACAAATCACACGTGTTGAATAGTCTTTTCACTTTGTTACTCGATTATTCATGGTTAAAAGATTGATTAATTGATAAATATGACATCTTTATGACCTTAACTGTAGGGATACTACATATGCTAATATATATTTAAACAGAGAAATATAAAATTAAAGCATACCTACAATGTTCGCACCTGGCTTGTCGATTTTGTTGATCGCCACCAATATCGGAACTGTATAAACAAAAAATTATTAAACCTTTTAACATATAAAAGGTATAACATATAAACCTTTTAAAATATAATATCCACTTATCAAAATTAAATGTAAAAAAAAATTTTTACTTGGCTTTTGGGCCTAACGCATGAAGAAGCCGAAGAACTACTATCATTTACATAATTAGTTTACTTGCCATTGTTTCTTGCTAAAATATTATATTATCAAACCACACTTAAATTCTATACATGCATATCACTCTACAGACATTAACTCACGCTTGCTTAGCAGCATTTCATTATTAGATAAACTATTTTCCATTGTTGCATATTACGATTTATGTGTTAACTTTTTTAAACAAAAAGCTTAGTGTTGTCCGGCGGTGAGTGTTAGTGGCTGTAACACAGTTATTAACTACAGCAGTCACTAATGCTCATGTAATTATAATTTTGATAGTAATTCGGCTAGCTAATATAATAATAGTAATATAGTTATAATTACCATTCTAATATTTCTCTGTAAAATTGTATATGTATAAATAAATAAATAACTAATTGGTTCGTACCCCTAGAAATGTATTGAATTATAAGAAAAATTAAAAATATAGGCCATTAATCGACTCGACATAGGTTGTGTTATCCAAATAATAATTTGAACTGAGGTCGAATAGAGGTAATTCTATTTTGCTAACTACGGGTTAGACACTTCCATATAACTCGTAGGATTTGTGTTAATAAAAACTGTGAATATAGTAAAGTTTGTCTGCATACCGTTGGCCTGTCTCGCCATCCGGATGGACTCGAGGGTCTGTTCCATGACTCCATCATCAGCTGCTACCACCAACACCACGATATCAGTCGCTAGTGCCCCGCGGGATCGCATCGCGGTGAAAGCCGCATGTCCGGGCGTGTCTAAGAACGTCACCTTCTCACCGGACGGCAACGACACTGGAATACATCTCATATGTACATTCTCCAACAACATAGTGTACCTTCTTTATGCCAAAAGGCAGCAAACAGGCAGACGGCCCACGTGATGGTAAATGGTTACCGTCGCTTATGGACAACTGCAACAATACTGAAGACATCACTGTTGTGTATGTATTTAACAGAACGATCACTGTCGCGTTGGTTTTATTATATTATTCAAAATTAATCACTACATATTGGATCATGTTTCGAAGAGAACCTCCTACTATCGACTGCTCTCGGGGTGATTTGTAGGTAGGTGGTAGTGCCACGATGATGCTATTACTGGTTTCAGCATGAATGAGTCGGTTCGTCAGGGGTACTACCATCCGACATACAGACACACCCATGTGAACGTAACAGTACTTACATTGTTGTGTTTCATTCGGTCAGTGAGAGCTCTGGAGGACCACATCCCCTCCCTTTCCACTCATCCCTCCCTCCCCCCTCCAAACACAAGCTGGTGTTGCAAATGTCTATTGATTGGTGGTGGTGATTATTTAACATCAGGTGACCCACCTGTTCGTTTGCATCCTATGATATAAAAATAAATAAATAATAAAACAGAGTCCTCTGCCACGTCTGTCTGTCTGTTCGCGATAAACTCAAAAACTGCTAAACAGATTTTCATGCGGTTTCCACCAGTTGATAAAGTGATTGATGAGGAACGTTTAGGTATATAATTTGTCAATGTTTTTTTTATTATCATGGCAGGACAGCATCCACGGGGTCCGTTAGTTTAAAATATAAAAATATTTTTAAGATTTTTTCTTCGTATATAGTAATAAACGAATAGTATAGTATAGCTAAAAATTCAACTACTTTAAAAACTCCATACAAATATTATGTAAATGGAAAATGAAATCAAAGGATCTGTTTACCTTCAAAAGCGCCTATATGCTGTGTGATGCCTCCAAACTCGGTGTCCACGACTGAGGTATCCCTCAGAGAGTCAAGGAGCGTGGTCTTCCCGTGGTCCACGTGCCCCATCACGCACACCACCGGGGGACGAGCTCTTAGCTTCTCGGGAGGGGCTGGAGGCGCTGGTACTGCGTCCTTGTTCTGACAAGCAAACTAAACACTTGTGGTACTGTAGTATCTTTTATATTATAACTACAGGTATTTCTATTGTTGTCTCCTTGTTATATATTTATTGTGTAAATCATTTAAAGCATTTCCGAGCACTAAGCATTAGTGGCTTCAACATAGTTGTTAACTACAGCAGTTAATAGCGTTCATGTAAGTCTGTCGAAAACTAACATTAATCTATTACATAATATTACAATTTCTTCAGGGCATTGTTGGGATATTGTCAACGGGCATTTGCTGTAGCTCATGTAGGTGATTTGTACGCAATCATTCGAAAAAAAGCTAACTCCCTAATGGATCGAACGTGTGGCAGATCAAATAATGTCTTTAAAATGGTATCAAATAAACCTGACAGTTTGTTTATTCACAAATGGACAAAGTGGTTATAAAGTGTGTTATACCGAGCGCTAACAAGTAAAGTGCTGACGCAGAGCACGTGGACGACGCGTGCGCATCGCCACTTAGAAACAGCCAGGTGGGGGAAAGTGCTGACTCCAACCACGAGGCACCAGGAACGTGGTTACGTGACCGCGCACCCGCACTTCGATATACACTTCGATCGGGTCTTTAGTTAAGATTTTCTATTAAGTAATTATATGTAATTCTTTCTTTTAATAAATTTATATTTTATAATTCGGTTTTTTTAGTCCTCCCGTTGCAGCTTACGTAATTAGTGTGTGCACTTACACAAGTTAATAATTTTCATTGTGTGGGTGTCAAATGTTAGTTGTATATATAATAGTACAACATAACATATTATTCAAATAGGCTAAGTTTGGTAAAAAAAAATGATGTAATATCTGAATTAAATAAATTATTATTATATTAATATATATATACTTATATTTCTTTTAATTAAAATAAAAAAATTGCATAATACCTTCCTTCAGTTGGTTAACATAATAACTGCATAGTTGCTATTAAAAGTAAGCCAAATGCATTCGTATTAGGATAATGTTTTATAGTGCCATCTCACAAAATTTTGAGGTAGATATAGGTAATAATCCATAGACAACAATGTAAGTACTACAAAAATACACATGATGGCGCTAAATGACATTTAATAATTATGGTCCCCATCAATCTTTTGGGCCTCTCTGAATATAGGCCTAAGTTCGGACTTGTGCACAATACAGCTAAAATTTTAATACAAAACAAAGTTAAAATATTATTGTAGGAATAGAAAATTGGCATTTATTTATTATTAAGATGTCTCCGTGTTTTATATATAATATAATATGTATTTATAACTAAATTTATGTTCTGTGCATTTGTGAATAAGAAGAGTAGTCAAAAAGCAAAGAAAAGGTTCAAGAAAATCAGTTAACAAACAGAAAAGAAAAAAATACTGAAAGTTACATTATTAGTTTTAAGTTATGGTACATTTAAATTGTGGCAACACTCTATCTCTTGGGGCATTTCACATGAAGCGGACAATGAAAAAAGATGAGGTTCTGAAATTCGTTCATATTCAGTCTATTTGGACTTTTAGTAGGTATGAATGTGTATACATTTTTTTTTCTATCACGTTTACTTGTCAAGTTATGGGCTTCTAAAGAACAGTCACACCTGAAATTCAGATTTTTTGGAAGTAGTTTCTTGAATTGAATAAATTTACATTAAAATATTAAACACAGCGATTTATTGTTCCTATCTATCTCCTTAACCAATTCTGTGCCAACTTTAAAAGTTATATTATATTTTATGTGTATTTTAAGCTACATTTTAATTTAATAAAAAAATAAAAAAAAGATGCCCAGGTTATTACAATTTTGTTTCGAAAAATTTACTTTCGGTTTTGAACATTAAAAAAAAAGTTTTTTTCAAGTTTTATTTTATTTTCCAAAAGAGCAATTATTCTTCTATATAAATCGCTGCGCTTAATATTTTATTGTACATTTGTTCAATTCGAAAACTACTTCTAAAAAATCTGAATTTCAGGTGTGACTGTTCTTTAGAAGCCCATAACTTCACAAATAAACGTGATAGAAAAAAAAAATTATGCATTCACATTCATACCTACTAGAAGTTCAAATATACTGAATATGAACGAATTTCAGAAACTCGCCTTTATTCGTTGTCTGCTTCACGTGAAATGCCCCTCTTGCGGTATCTTAGCATGTAATAATTTCCTCCTAATAAAATGTTAATAATTTTATTCTTTTGTCTGCATGGTATCGATTAGATATGTAACATTATGCCGGAATGTAACTTAATAGAGAATGCTCTCTCTTAAATGTTCAAGGTCTTGAAATAAAACAAAAATTACCTCTTCCACATCTTCTTCTTTATCGGGACTCGGAATGATTTTAAACCTGTACCCAGATATCTTTACTACATCCCTTATAATCTGTGGATTATGTATAACAGTATCTTTCGTATATATTGTGTCTGATGTTTTGTCTGCGAATTCCAATGCTTTTAACACATGATCTGTAACAATAACAATTTGTGCATTATTACTAAAATATAAAGTGCATTAGTTGTGGCATACAATTAATATTTAAGATCTCGAATTACTAACACAATCAGACTGTTGTACAAGGAGTTGACAACGCGACTGTGCTGTAAGATATGGTACCTTTATGACATCGGCTTTCACAGTTCTGTCCTTTTCGCTTATATCCATTCTCACTTGACTACTTTCTGACCTATACTTTCTTAGGTACTTATTCTACCACTAAGGGTATATTAGAGTAAGGCGTGATGTTACATAGTCTATAGCCTTCCTAAATAAAGCCTAACTAATATTATAAATACAAATGTGAGTTTGTTTATTTGTTATTATCTTATGCCACAAGTAATCAATCAATCATCATATAATTTTGCAAACAAATTCTAAAGGTTACAGAAAAATTTTAAAAAATAGTAATGCCACAGTGCATTCAAACTATAAAAAATGCATCTTAAGTTTTATAAGTTTTAATGGACAATAGTGTGATCTATCAAGTTTCATAAAGGGTGTGTCGATTTTAATATAGCAATATAATCAAAAACTATTAATATAGAAGTTATTAAGACCAAAAATGACACTTATACACTCCGAAAATATGAAACTATAGCATTAAAAATCTATAGAATCAGCATATTTTGTAATAATCAAAGTATATTATTAGTAGCATTTACTTACCAACATCTTTTCTCAACACGTTGGCAATATCTGAAACTGTCATGTTGCGCCATATTCCTAATACTTCAGTGGACGCTTTCGGTGAATATCTTATTGCTGTTCTACCTTGACTTTCCGCTATCTGTGATTTGTACACAATACGTTATTAAGCATTTTAATTATATATCTTTACATTTATATGAGATAGAAATATCTGTAGTTTATCCAGATAGTTTTCTAAACAAGTAAAAGATGAGGCTTTCACTGGCAAATAGAGGATTCTTTAGAGTATTACTTTGACTATATATAATTACCTTTTTCCATAGGGGCTAAGCAGTAATGTTATTTAACAGCTATGGTATTAAAATGAGTAAAATAATTACAATCTAGAGAACACTCCATGGAACAGGAAGTCAGTTTCATATGAAATCAGGGGCACTAACTTGTCTTTAAGTAAACATATATATATATATATGTGTAAAGAAAATATATTTCTTAAATATTACATGGAGGTTCCTCATCTTCCAGTTACAAACTCTCTAATAAATTTAGTATATTAAAAATAAATGTAATGTCATGTCAAAGTTATTGAAAAAATATTAAAGAAAACTTGTAGAAAGTAAAATTTTAAAAGATAACTGTGTAATGTTGTTTCTATGTTTACAGAGCAACACATACAAGTTTTATTCTTTGTTCCAATATTAATCTTATATATATATATATAACTAGCTTCTGTTCACGACTTCTGACTTTGTCAGTGTGGAATAGTTACTTTGAGCTAATGCTAAAAAAATGTTTTTGAAACATTCTTCATTAGTGATCCGCTCCATTGGTCCTAGCATACTGATTATAGCCTTCCACCATTAATGAGCTATCTAACTTTTAACTTTTAAGTGAACGATTTTTTTAAATCTGACCAGTAGTTCTTCAGATTAGTGTGTTCAAGCAAACAAACTCTTCAGTTTAAAATATTAGTATAGAAATATAGACATACAATGTCTTTGGGCATGTATTAGAACTAATTGAAATGTATTTTTTTTATTATGTACTTTATAAAGTTTAGTTTATACTAAAACTATAATAAAATGAAACATTTATTGTGTAATTCAACAAATGTGATCAGAGGGTATCAGTTAGTATAAACATAAATATGTATATTCTATACCTATATACAAATAGATGTATACACTATGTCGAAAACTGACATTTTTTGTCTGTATTCTATATAAAAGTTAATCTTATAATTTAACTTGACCTTATTCAAAGTTTATGTATAAGATAGGAACTTCAGTGTCCCCTCTGCTTGCCACTTTTGACAGTAAATGTCATTGACTTCCCTTCAAGATGGTGAAATCTTGGACCATAGGGAACATATATTATGTTCCATAGGGAACATAATATAAAAAAAATCAATCCTCCTTCATTATATAACTAAAAAAAAGTAACTGATAAAACAAGTTAAAATACTATTCTGTAACGAAAAAATTCTTAGCATTTTGGGAAATATTTATACTCATTGTATTGATAACCCTTTGGACATATTCTAAAGTATAAAAATGGTCTAAGAATCACCTGATGTTAAGTGATCAGTGTAGCTGACAGCTGTGGATGCCAATAACAATAATTAGACCAGAACAGAGAAAAGTGAAATACTACTTATTTGCTATAGATATAGACTTGGTAGCTGTGTTACCACAACATAATTTTATACATACTTTACCACTATTAGCCCTAAGTAAAGAAGGTAAGAACTGTTACATGTACTATAGGTGTAATATATCTACATAGTAGATTCATCCATTAGGCCGTGGACGCTCAGGAGCAGCACTTTGTGGATTATAACATAAAAATGGCTATAAAAAAAGAGAATCACACTGCCATAGACAATAATCTCAATTAAAAGTTGTATGTAAATAAAATAATAACAATATTTCCTCACTTTTAAATGATTTTTAACATTAATAAACAAAACGAAAGCAGAAAAAAGGTGCAGAACATGAGCGTGCAGAAATAAAGGAAAAAAACATATATATATTTATATCTACATGAGTAGGCTAGTTATGAATGGAATAGTTCTATAAATTAGATATATAGTCTCACAGCAACGGTCAAATTATTTAAATGATAAGTAAAGACATAACACTGCAATATGATTTCACATGCACTGAACACTTATCAATATAAAAAATATCACCTTGTCCTCATGTCAGTAATGTGAACCTAGTTAATAAACAGAAGATAATACTTACCTTTTCCACTTCAGATTTCCTCTTCTTGCAATAAATAATTGATACTGACAAATTCCTTTTGCATAGTCTGCTGTCAATTCCATGTGTTTTAACTATTCTAGATACTTCCACAGCTTCTTTACTTAAAGATTTAATTGCTATCCTGAAATATATCATACAAAGGTTTTTTTTATGTTTTTAAATATATAGGAATTGTATTATTTTAAAACATAATGGTTTTTCTACTGTAATGAAGGACAGATCAAAAATTTTCTATTAAATACTTGCAACTAAATAAATAAATTAGCAAGATATTTTAGCTGATTTTTCATAAAATTTAATGTGTAATTGTTAATAAAATGTTTATGTTCTTTAACCATAACCATATAACCATGAAAATAATAGTATTTCTGGGTCCTAGGTTTTTTTTAAACTTTATTTTTGGCAACCAGTTTTCTTGTAGACTATTACTGCCATTGTCAAGTGAGTATCTATATTACAAGTTTCTTGATATAATTTCAATGAACTAACATGATGATGGCCATCTTGTTAGAACTTTCCATGGAGTTTTTGTGGCATCTCAGAATTCATGGTCCGTGGTATTATTTTCCATTCACTTCACTTATGTACAATAAACAAGCTATATTACATAAAACACCACCGATTTTACACAATATAGAGTCAAGTAATACAATATTATGAATAAAATATAAAATCCACTACATGACAGGCCAAAATCCCACCAAAAACTCTGGGTCCTAGTTAATTCTTTACATGTAATAATAAAATACACTAAACATATTGCACCTTACATAGAAGCTATGATAGTTTAAATAAAACTGTATAAGGTTATTTATGGTTATAGGCAAAATTTAAAACAGTAGAAAGTTTAGTGGAGCATAAAACCCCTGTTTTAAACTTAGCAGGCAGAGATTAATTTTTACAATTCAGTAAAACTATAACCTGAATGTAAAGGAAAACAATAAGAGGAAAGCTTGATTTGCTTCAAACATGTATTTGTTACCATCAATTAGTGACGAAATGCAAAATTATAGATTAATTAGCATTTGAAATTGCCAATTCGTTGGCTGGCGAGGTTTAAAACTTATATGTTCCCTTGGGATAAGCAAAAACCGGGAAGTCGTTATCCGGCCAGTAATATTTCATTCAACATAAATCGTACACTACTTATAAAAGACTTACCTACATAATAATAAATTTCTATACATTGTATTACTTTTCAATAAAAGTTTATAAACAATTCCCTATATTATAGGGTTATGTCATAAACAGTAGTAATAATATTCTTCCTTATTGGAGAGGCGAAGGAATTAATCCATACTGCCAATTTTGACGTTATGTCATAAACATTTCATTTTGTTGTCTCTATTCTTCTATACCATAAACAACAATAAACCTTCGAAATAAGGTACCTATGAGATGAATAATAATTTTGTGTGAAATCCTTAATTTTTTTAAGCACACACAAGAGTATATAGAATACTGAAATTATTGTTACATAATATATTCCGAAATTTGAAAAATTCCATACCTACAAGCATCGCTATCTATACAATCTATATCTATACAAATCGTAGAAAGAAAAACTCTGTACGCTACAAATATAAATAATCTCTTCTAATATTTATATACATTTTACTACGTTAACCTTTCTGCTCTGCCAATTTAATGACATCTATATTCATTATTGAATAAAAGTTAATTTGAGAATATACTATGTAATAGTAGTAAATATTAAAATGTTAGTGAGCTTTTTTCAATAGATACCTATATACATATATATAATTTATTAATATCGATAACAATGCTTCTGTATTTTATTTTTTAATTAGATCTAAAAAAATAAAATGAAGTAAGTACGATATTAGTTATTACGTGTAGTCCCGTGAAGCTGTCAAGGACTTACTAGGCCAATAGCGTAGTCAGTTCGAGGGAAAAAAAGAAAAAGTTGTTAGTCTAAATAATACGATATAAATATATAATTAAAAATCTAGATATTACTAAGCTTCCAATCCTCGGTCATCTTTTCGGCTGCTTTGAATATAATATGCAAGTTCGGGTTTTAAGAGCATTAAGGTGTTTAAAGCTTAATAAAAACAAAGTTACAATATGACTATGTGAATCTTTTAGTATTTACTTAACAACCTAATGTTTCATTGTTAAACACACCATTTTTTTTCTCAAACTGGACCTATCAAGGTCTTAATAGCTTGTGTTAAATATACCATATAATATGTATTTAAACCACTTGTGTTCGCAGCAATAATCAGAGTGGTCAAAAATGTTAGCCAGGACTGTAGCACTAACATTATTGATACTTGCATAATTTTTATTTATATAGGTAGGTACTGATATCGATGTCCTACTCAAGGAATTTATAAGTAAACAACTATCAATTCCTTGGTCCTACTATATCCCCACTCTGTTTTTATTTGTCTAATTGTTCTATGGTAATAGCCACAGATAAAGTAATCATTTCGTACGTATTTTAAAATCCATGATGGGTAAAATCACACTACAAAATGTATTTTAAATCTGTGTAGAAATTTACATAATGAATATTTATCTCTTTTTATTTCATTTATGAAAATAATCTGAAATGCTAATTATAAGAAATATTTTTTTTGGTTTATGACTTCGTTTCAATCATGTTATATAAGTATCGGTGAATTCTCTTTTTCGCAAGGCTTTTTGTAAATAATATGATCTACTAAATGTTTTAATTAAAACTAAAAATGTTATGAATAAAATAGTTTTGTCTTATTTTCAAGACCAACTGCTATTTTCTTGTATTTTGAGTGAAACAACCGTGTGATCTACCTATAAGAAAATATAGATATAACCTTTGTATATATAACCTCACATTCGCTCTGCCTGCGCGTTGCGCTCTGCTATTCAGATAACATATTCAATGAAATTCATAGACAATATCCGATAAAATTTTAAAAATGAAATCATAGATAATTACTATTTATGTCCGCCATTCATTCTTTTGAGTTGCTTTTTCATTTTACGGTTCTAGAGTGCACGATTTGTCATCAAAATTTACGCAACACTATCGCGTAATTAAAAGACCAACGTAAAATTAACTAAAAGTGTCTTGGACACGGAGGTATCTCCATTGCAAATAGTGAAAATAGTTTGACGTGATTGTGCTCGTTTGTGTCTTGAATCTACTAGTGATGCTTTTGCTCAGCTTTTACGTTGTCGAGGTGATGTCGAGTGCCTGATGCTGTGGGAACTATGTGTGATTAATATAATAGTGAAAGAGGACTCAGCATGGGGGCATTTTTAAATAAGCCCGAGACTAGGAAATACAACGAGGGTGGGGAAGGGAACGGACTACGATATGGCGTGGCGTCGATGCAGGGTTGGCGCGTGGAGATGGAAGATGCTCACCACGCGGCACTGACTCTGAACGGCACGCTTTCTGACTGGTCGTATTTCGCTGTGTTCGATGGACACGCTGGCGCGCGCGTTTCCGCTCATTGCGCTGAAAACTTGCTAGAATGTATCCTTCAGACGGACGAGTTTCGACGCGAGGAAATAGCGGAAGCAATACGCGCCGGTTTCCTCGACCTCGATAAGAAGATGCGGGATCTGCCTGAGCTGTCCAACGGCGAGGAGAAGTCTGGCTCGACAGCGGTATGCGCTTTCGTATCACCGAAACAAATATACATAGCAAACTGTGGCGATTCTCGTGCCGTTCTCGCAAGGAACGGCGCTCCGATATTCGCGACGAGGGATCATAAACCCGAGCTGCCGTCGGAGAAGTCTCGCATCGTTCAAGCGGGTGGTTCAGTCATGATACAGCGCGTCAACGGAAGCTTAGCAGTTTCTCGAGCACTTGGAGATTACGAGTACAAGAAGGTGCTGGATCGCGGGCCGTGCGAGCAGCTGGTGTCTCCTGAGCCGGAAGTCTCGGTGCATGAGAGATTAGAGACACAGGACGAGTTTTTGGTGCTGGCTTGCGATGGAGTTTGGGATGTAATGAGTAATGAGGCTCTCTGTGCTTATGTTCATTCCCTTCTCCAACTCACTGACGACCTTGTGGCTATTACTAACCAGGTCATTGATACCTGCCTTTATAAGGTAAGATTTTAGTACAACTTTTATGTTAGAATACAATTTTATAATAATCAATTGATTATGGCTCAGTGCTGTCATGTTTAGATATTGTGAATTGTTGTAGCTTAGAATCTTTTCAGTATAGGAGGCCATCATAAGTAAATTATATATTAATAGCTACCACCCTAGTTGAAAGTCTCACATTAAGCAGCTATAGGTGTGTTCTGGTCACCATGTAAGAACTATATCCTTTATCCTGGAGTGTTACCATCTTAGGAGACATTTACCTAATATTGTGTTACTTTGTGGTTAAATGCAAACTTTACAGTGTTAATTGTTGAAACATTTTAACATTTTGTTGACTGCCAATTTTACATAGAAACTATGTCATGTCACCAGTTATTTCCAAAGAAATTCATTTCCTGGTGACTTCTAGTAATTTTTTTTGTATCTTATTTACTTTTGTGATTTTTCCATCTCTAAAGATTCTCGTTCTTCTTTATCGGTATCACTTGTTTTTGGAACATGCTATATTACCCTGGATGTCATATATTTAAATAGGTGTAATTACGAGTTATTTGTCACCAGTCATCAATGTTTGGTAATGCAAAGGTGAGTTGACTCGTTATCAGTCAGCAAAGTGTTAATATGTATAGCAAAAACATATTATAGTGTTACAGATGTAATAAACTATATGCATACACATAGCTTATTATAAATATGTTACTCTCATGAAATATTGTATACTTTTAAAATACTCACTAATATTATAAACTGGAATGTAAGTTTGTTTGTTTGTAATATTTTACACTTTCACATCTTAACTACTCAACTTACAACCATGTAATTTTGTATACACATTGTAAAGAGTTCAGAAATGGGGTGTAAGGGGTGTTGGGGTATAAGGGGTGTCGAATAACATCTAAGACTCGAGACATCCAAGCCAACGTCACCTGCACATGGTGCACCCTGCTGAATAACGAACGAGGCAATGGTGGAACCGGGGTGGTAAGGTTTTACAGCCTGATTGGGTCGCAACCACCATGTATATGGCGAAAAAGCCCGTCATAGTGATTCGCTTCTTCGGGTCACGTTTCGGAATCAGCCTGGGCATATCCAGGTTTTCACAGGCCGGCATGACAGCGGCAACCAGCGATTGATAATGTGTCACTCAGTGGTCGCCGTTGTTTTTGGACTGTCCTGTGCTTACCATCAGGCAAAGTGCAGTCACTTTGCCGTGCTTCAATAAAAAAAAAAAAATGGACATGGTGTACATTCTATATAGAAGAAAAGTACTGTTTTTGAGGGATGGGTCAAATTTACATTAACATGAGAGAAGCAGTAAGCAAATGCTACTATATAAAACAAATATATGTTGTGGTAGCTTAGGTATATGACCAGTTCTATAAAAAAAATTTAAATTAAAAAAACATAATGCTCAGAAGCTACATCACTTTATAAACTTCAGGTTGAGGATACAGTTATAGGAAACTGCATTAATTGTTTGGGGAGTTTACTATTAGATGCAATTGCCAATACTTTGTTTCATATTCATTGAAGTGCATTCTTTATACAAATGTTTATTAATTGTATTGCTGAATGAATGTATGAATTAATTGAAATAACAAATTAGAAAATGGAATTAATAAGTTTGAACTGGAGCTGTAAAGAATAATTCTGGTTCATGTCTAAACTATCAACAGTCACAGTGTGTGTGATGGTGCAAATGTTAAGATATTATAAAATAAGAGTCATGTTTATCATTTTTACTTTGATAAAATACATTTGTTAATGAGTAATAGCTTAATGACCTAAACATCTGACTTAGAAAGCCAAATATTGTCAGGATACAGTATTTAATCGAAGTAGTCGCTTTTGGGAAATGAAAAACATATTTATATAAGACTCACTTTAAAGTATTCACATGTATAATAAAAATAAAAAAAAATCCGTGCACATAATAAGAATGTATATCTAACATGTCTGTATTTTCTAGATTTTTGTGAGAAAAATTGTTGCAGATGTCTACGAATAAGTAATAAAATACATTTAGATCGTTTTTAGAAATGTCTGTCTGTCAGTTTGTTTGAACAAGCTTCGTTGCTAAAATAACGTGTTCATGAAACCTCTTTAAGAAAATCATAAAACATTAAATTGCAAGGTAACATGTGGTCTATGTATAGTGTACTCAACTATATAGTACAATGGATGAAAACCATAGTAAAATGTTAAAATCCAATATATTACTGTTTCAATTATTTTGAGGATTATTTAGTCTAATTATTATTATTTTGTTGAAGATACCTCAAATATTAGTGATAGAAGTTTTTTGTCTTTGTTAAAAAATGTAAAACAAGATGTATTTTGCAATAAAATACTGTGTGAATTGTGCTAATAATGCATTTGTAACACTATATTGTGTACCTTCCAAGTTAAATGCAATTATGCTAATTTTACAAACTAGCTATTGTTCTATAAATTTTTACATTGTCATCATATGAATTAAAGTGGCGATTCATTTGTGTGTAAAGAAACTGGTGTACTATTAATATGATACATGCAGTTTATAAATCATTACAGTCCTGGTTTTATATCTGTCAGTTCATCATTGTTTATACTTTGGTGTATAAATGAAGATGGTAAACCTGTAATCTTTTTATAACTTTGCACATGGATTTAATTTGACTATATCATAATTATAATCCGCCTGTGACAGACCCACTTCAGGGTCATAGGGTATGGGCATAATCATCGCACAAGCACATATTGGTGATGTCAAACTATGAGGAATAACAGTTCTAAATTTCCTACTGAACAAGACATTTCTCAGGTTCAGGTATCTTTACGTTGGTTTCCTTCACTGTCAGCCAATAATGTTACTAATTTAAAGTAGTTTACATATGCCTTCTTAAAAAGAAATGTTTGTACATGCCAAGTTCAATCCTGCAGATGTTAGATCTATAATTCACTGGTCAAACTGCTCCGCCACTATGACTTATTCCAGTTGAGTGCTTATCATGATTTTGTTAAGTAAATTAAAAGTATTTTAGTGTGCTAGACAAGTTGCTTAGTATAGCTACTATATTTGTACATACTATGACTAACGTAATAATAAAAACATTGGAATGGGAAACTTGTACATTACACTCTATTTGTTATATAATGTATGTACATACATAACTCCTCCAGTGTCATATGAACAGAAACATAAATAAAGGAGATTGTATAAAAAATTTAACAAAAATCTGTTTAGTTTTGGATAGTCACTCATAAGTTTACCTATATACATTTCCTATTTGATTTTGTCCTAAGTCCATGATTCAATACTAATGAAATCACGATGGGACCATCATCTATACTAATATTATAAAGAGGTAAAGTTTGTGAAGTTGTAGGAGGTAATCTCGAGAACTACTGATCCGATTTGAAAAATTCTTTCAGTGTTATAAATCTCATTTATCGAGGAAAGCTATAGGCTATATATCATCATGCTATTTTAATTAAACCACGACTACATGTTACTCGAGGATATGCGTTATGAACATTTCAAGCAACACAAAGGAGATAAAAAAACTCATCTTGAATGTATGAAGAAAATACTCCAATATATTTGTTACAGGGTAGCAAGGACAACATGAGCATCGTTCTGGTGGTGTTCCCAGCGGCTCCGAAACCGAACCCGGAAGCGCAGAAGGCAGACCGTGAGCTCGACGAGACCCTGAGGCAGAGGCTGACAGGTTGCTATCATTCTCTACTGCATGCCTGCGTACATAAACCTAGAGAGGGACAGACAGATGGCAGTAGTGTCTCTTTTAAATTAGCCAATCGTAGCGAAACCGCGTCAAATGACACCAGAAGATAAACGCGTTTAATTATTCGGGATCTTACAACCAGCTTTTCATATTAATATTAGCGGGCCCGGCGGACGTTGTCCTGCCTTGATAATAAAAAAAATCATAAAAGTCAACTGCAGAGCTACCTACTGGGTCCAATTGTGAATCTAAACGATTCTTGAATTCACTTGAACATACACAAAAAATTTCATTGAAATACGTACAAACGTTTAAGAGGAGTTCAGTCACATATACACGGACAGAAGAATTATATATATAAAGAAGATAGGCCAATTTAGTACAAAAGGATACCAGTTCCAAAATTACAAATTCAGATTATGTATTAGTCATATTTTAAACTATAATACCCTCTTTTCTGTCCTTTTCTTATAATGACCACAGAATAAGAAAAATTTTATTCCTTAAAAAAAGGTTTTGTAGTCATATAGATATATATATATATTTATATATGATAGAATGCATTAATATAGCTCTGTGAATATTGTCTCATTTAATCACACTAATAATTATAAGAAAGCATCCTTGTGAAGCTGTGTTTTTGATATACCCTTGAAACATTTCATATTACCGCCTTTTTAAAATGGCAGAACCGCGTTAGATAAAGTTTTTCCAAAAACATGAAACTTTCTCATATCAGATACGTGAATCTATCATGATATATCCAAGTTTTAGATCTAAATATGGTATTTTTATATTTTTTACTAGAATATTCTATATTTTGACGATATGTCATAATATCGTCGCTATAGAAGTTAAGAAGTCAATTTGTAAATATATGTAGGTAGGTACATGTGAATGCTTTTTTAAACTTATCAAATTCCTTTGTCAATGAAATTTTGCCAAAAAAGTCTTATAACGGTGTCAATTGGGTACTAATATGTGTCGAAAATATTTAATGTAGGATAAGTAAAGACAAGGTTTTAAAAATAATTTTCGATATATTACTCCAATTAAAGAATTTTCGCTCGTTTTTCATGACTTCTCTTAAGGGTACGTGTTTAATAAATATTGTTTATAAGTGAACATTAGCGGTGTTATTACAAAAAAGTTAAATACGTATTGAACCCTGGCTTTAAAAAGGTCTCATATTAAATGCACCGCGGTCGCTGAATGTTCGCCATCTTGCTGTTTTGTCTCGCTTTAGTTACCTTAGATTAGACTTTGAAAAAGGATAAAGCGAATTTGCCTCGGGCGAGCGCGGTGCATTTATTTGGAAACTTTTTTAAACCAAGTATTTAATACGTATTTAACTTTTTTGTAATAACACGGAAGGAGTTTTAGGCGAGATCTTGGTATGTCATGTAGTGGATTTTATATTTTATTCATAATCTTGTGTTATTTGACTTTATATTTTGTAATATTGGTGGTGTTTTACGTAATATAGTTTGGTTATTATGCATAAGTGAAGTGGATGGGAAATAATACCACAAAGCATGGATTCTGAGTTTGCCACAAAATCTCCCTGGAAAGTTCCAACAAGACGGCCACCATCTTGTTAAAACATTTAAATAATAGCAATAAACTTGTAATATTCGACAATGGCAGTAATAATTAACTAGAAAATTGGTGGCCAAAAATAAAACTAAAGAAGTGCAATATTTTTTGGGATACATTTGTTGTCCATAGGTTTAATATCACTTCCATTAGGTTAGGTAAAAAAAAATGTTAATGTTTTTTGTTGCATCCCTTAAAAATGGTTTTTAACATGTAATTTTTATTGCTAATATCTAAGTATTCCTATTAAATTAGGTCACGATCATTAAGCATCTGGACATCAAGCAAATCAGTCATAGTGAGATTTTTTTTTTTGCTTTTTGGAACTATCAATATAATCTAACAATCAAGGGACTCGCACCGGAGGTGTATTAGCGAATACATTGTATTGTGCATCAGACAGTTTTAAAAATTTGTTGTTTTAACTTAAAAAAATAAATACTATACAAATTCACATAAAATGCGTTACCAATCAATGCAATACAAATAATTATTAAGAGATATTTTTGTAGTTGTACATTTTTTTTACAATTTTTACTTATATTTTATTATAAATCAATTAAAATTAATTACGATTCGTTATGTGTTTACACATCGTGATTTCACGATTTCGTAACAGATGGAGCGGCGAGCGTGTGATAATTGATAATCGTAAGAACAAAGTACAAGGTTACTTTTACTGATGGATGGATGAAAAAAATATGTACATACAGTTTTTGTTACATAACAATGAAGATCATTTAAGACAATGCCACCTCTGTTTTACCTTACTATCGTTTATTTTTGAAATAACGAAAAATAACATAATAGCAATCGCGGTCAACTATTCATTAAAAACTTTTATAACTTATCGATTACGTGGTTAGTATTATATTTAGTTATATAGTCGAATCTAGAATTTGAAGTTCTAATAATATCCTTAATATGTTCACTAGAATGGGATTGTTTTAATATACTAGGGTTTTAAAAGATAGTAGTAAGTATATAGTAAATTATTGTTATATATATTATATATAACATAAGGAAGTTGTTAAGAATTTATCACAAAAAATCATTCAGACATGAGAGCTAGAGTTATTTGATAGAAATAGTTTATTTGGTGTTTTACTAACAATGAGTAACATTTGATATTAAATGTATTAATCTAACTAGGTCTTAGATTTATTTTCTTTGTACTTGATAGAATATCTAAAGAGGTATATTGAATGGTAAGATGTATATAGGGATGGATAGCGTAGTAAGTTTCTTTGAATAAAATTTTCAGTTATTTTACAGTCATTTTGTGTTTAGATGGGTTATTAATATTTAAAAAAAAGCAAATGATAGTCTAATTTATGACACTTGTGTATACAATCTTCAAGGATCTTACGTGGCGTCGTAACACAAGTCCTGTCAATTGAAGATAAAATGTTTCCTTTCGTTTGAAAGTACAATTAATTGAAATTAATTGTAAGAATGATTAAGTAGGTAGGTATTTTATAGTTTGATTGTTTGGGCACGACTTGCAAAATTGATAGCTAGATTGACATAGTTGGTATGAATTCCATACTGGACAATGATTTGTATTACACAAATTATTGTTTTGAGTCTGGGTTTCCCCATATTTGTTGTATGAATGTTTTAAACAGAGAAAGAAATTGTTTTACGAATGAGTAGGTTAAAACAATTTTCAAAGACTATTTGTGTCATAAGAACATTTTGCCATTTGAAGACTGGATTTTTAAATATTCATAATTGTCTTTGAAAGGGTATATACGAGATATAAGGTAATTTCGTTTGATGCTGACTTATTCTTGTAGTTGAATATGCTGTTTGTTTTCTTCTTGATATATATGTCATGAGAGGGTAATTGTTACAGTCACTAGCCTCGATTTCTGTAGAGCTAGAAGTTTGAAAATTAAAGTGTTTGAGGGTCAGTAGTACCTCATTAGGATGCTTGATATGAACTGAACTATGTTGGTTGTTTATTTGCTATGGCTGCGTTTTTAAGTATCAGGTTGCCAGGTTGTAATAATTGTGTCCAACATAGCCCAGGAATATCATACCCTTAGGCTGAAGCATGTCGCGTTCTGATTATCAAACGGGATGTTAGAGCGTGTTTAATCACTTGGTGCACATGCACAGGTCATAAACTTGTCACCGTTACTGATTAGTCGTATTTCGTGGTCAACCATTATTTCTGTTAGCAGGAATCTTGCAGTCCAGCCTGACGGTGATGACTGCTGGTGGATTATTTCACGATCTGATTTATCTTTTTACATATACATATTTAAAATACACGTTACAATCGTTTTTAGGTGATGCACAGAGAGGAGTAAATTCCAAACAACATCATCGATCACATATTGATCCACTCTATAACGCCTTTTGACACCAAAACCCGCTTGACATGACGCGTATAAACTTACAGTCCGGCGAATCGATAATATGGTTTGGGACTTTGTTGTAGAACCTAACACTATTACATAAAAAAAACTGTTACTTGTTTTACTGAGTCTGCAACATGGGACGACCAGTGTCACAATTTCTATAATCAGCTGGTGGTACCATATAAAGATGCTGTAAATCGTTTGTCTAAGTAGTTGAATTTTACCTTTAGTTTATCCTTCGCATCGTCACTTAACGTCAGATCTCGTCACATTTAAAAGCTAACTTGTAAAAATCCAGTCATTCTAATTCTTTCATGAAATTCTGCTCACAATTAATCTTAATCAGCTATGGAAGTCGTGATTTTGAATGACATGTTAGAATAATTTTACAATATAGCCTATACACTGAACAGAGATCGATAATTGCGAATTAGTATTGTATACATTTTTACATCGATTAACTTGCCATAGCGGTTGCTTCCATGTTATGATCGTGTGTCACGCTAAGAATTATAATAAGCTATTATTTACAACTCATTCTATAAATCTGTAGGGTGACTTCACGAAACGCGTAATCTGTTTTAATTGTTTTAATGCTTGTTTCGTCCTTATTTATAATCTAGATTATCATATATTTAGCATAATCAATCTAGAATTATTTTGTAATTACACTATATTAGCGGGCCCGGGTGACGTTATCCCGCCCTAAACCTTCCTCATAAATTACTCTATCTGCTGGTGAAAACCTCTTGAAAATCCGTTAAGTAGTTCCGACTTTATCTTGAACCGATAGACAGACGTGGCAGAGGTCAGGATAGATTTTATAATATGTAGTGATTCCATGATTGCATCCAATGTGAAACTGACCAGTAACTTAGTAATTAAAAAAAGGTGAACTTTAAATCTACAAATACGACAGACTAACCAAACAGACAGACGACAGAATTAACCAAAAATTCTGTGTATATTTTTTGTACCATCTCTCCCTTACTTTGTACTCTTTGATTTTTAGAACTCGTTGATTTTTTACTAAATTATTTTTATAAGCCATCTTTAATTGTATGTTTCGTTTTATTTCATTGCCACAGTTCAAAGTTATAATACATACTACAGTTACAATGTCTAACTAGACCTTAGTTCGTCCATAAAAGGCTACGTCGACGCCCGTTAAATTAATATTAAATCGTCGATCATATTCGTATGGCGCGTTCATGCTGAATACTAATGGGTTCTTTATGCAGTTTGGCATAAAATTATGCTATTCTGGTATTCATTTTGCAGGTCAGTTTAAAATTTAAAAAATCAAGTTTACAATTGCGTCTAATATAAGTCACCCATCTCATTGGGTACGTACTTAACCCACGCAGTATACAACGAGATCGGCCACGTCACTGGCTTAAGAAATATCCCTATTTCTGATGCGGTTTTGTTTGAACACGATGTTCTTTCAAACTATCTTCGTCGATAAAATAAATTTCCTTTTGCTTTTCACCTTGTAACGTACCGGAGACGTCACCACGTGTTCTAGTTTCTACTTTTGTATGTCGCTATATGTGCTGACAGTTTTAACAGTCCATTTATAGCCCATATAATATCGTCTTTAACTGTACATTTAACATTCTTTATTCTCTAGTTTTTGGTATAGTTTTATAAGAATTTTTGGGAGTATTGAATAATCTATATATATAATAAGAATGTACTTTTTAGGTTCTTGTAAAAATAAGTAATGAGATACAAGACAATAAATTTTAGAAATGCGTGTCTGTCTGGTTGTATGAACACGCATCACTGCTAAAATACTGCGTTCATGATAAAACCAACGAAGAAAAGCCTATCTTCAAGTAACATTTAGTCTTTGATTCATTAAAATCGTTTCGATCTATCAACAGTTATTGTAATTTTAATAACAACCCGACTTAAGTACGAGAGAAAAGTAGATAGTAATTAGACTTAATAAATTCAGATGACTTTATTAGTCACGGCTTATACATCAAGTTCTACGTAGGCGAAGTCGGGGGCACATCTAGTATCATTTAATTATAGTTAACTTTAATGAGTGATACCATTGATGTATAAACATTCTTGGATATATGTTGGGTTTTGGTGTTTTCTTTCTTACATTGTGCATATCTGTGATGCCCAAACTTTTCTTATATAGAAGAGTTGCGTTTGTTTCGGGACGACATATTTGTTAACTCGTTTGTGGCTCATGATCAATTTAGGTAACCGTATACACAAAATGAAGATCAGTGAATTCTTTAATATCACTGAATCTTAATCATGGAAATAATAAGATACATAATAATAAACGGTGTCAGTATGTTATCGTATTTCTGAGTCATGTCGGTGTGGATATTGATAAACTATCGGCAGATAAGTGGCTATTAACGATAGGTAATAATTTTGTGTGTTACATCTAGGTAACACGGTTTACATAGACTGTTTTAAGTGACGAGCTTAATTAACATAATGTACTATAGAGTTAATAACGCGTTTTTAGTTCTTTTCACTTTGGAACTTCACGAAAATACCATTTTACATTATTTGGTACGTGCTGTAAACACTGATCGCTCAATCGCTCGAGGGTTTTAACATCAAATTACAAAATACTGTATTCAATTTAGGCCCTGAGAAGGCGCTTATGAACGTCAAAGCTACCACCGGTTCGAACAAACAACTCAGTTATCGAGAAGAATGACCAAGAAACTCGATATGGTTTATTTTCTCATGATACATATATTTACAAACATAGATAGTTACATTCGTTTTTAGTGGATGCACAGAGAGGGGCGTTACTTTCAGACGTCACCGTCGGTTCACATATTGATCCATCCTATAATAGCCTTTAGACATTAAAACCCGCTTGAAATGGCGCTTGAAGTCACTATTCGGCAAATCGGTAATGTGCTTTGGGACTTTGTTATAAAACCTGACACTATTACCTAAAAAAACTGTTATTGGTCCTAGTGTGCCTAAAAGATGGTGAAGGTAGATTGTAATTAAGCTGTAGCGTGTCAGTTATCTTTTAGTTCTCGTATGGATAGCTACCACTCGTTAGTTGAAAATCCAACGGTTACCGATAGCCTTATTTTAATGACGTCTTTCTAGTTTTATAATTTTACCATCTTCAGCTAAATTACTTGTTACACCTGCGAAGTTTGCTTTCGAGTATTGACCTAAATTAAAAATAGGGCAAAGTTCACCTGTGCAAGCAAGAATACAACCTCTCCTGTTTACGGCATCAAGGATGCTATCGACAAAATATATTAATGGTGTAAAAGACGTTCCAGTTTGCTAACCACTCATGTGTAACTGACCTCGCGTTGAAGGCTGTACTCCAGTTTTATATTGGTTACAGATGACCATGGGTTACAGTTATCATATAACGTCAGGTGGACAACGTATCGGATTGCTATTTATGATATCTATATAATGAAAACCAACATTATTACTGCTAGACATGTGAGGTGCAAGTCATATTATAATATATATTGGCTTTGTGTTTTTGTTATTCAGACTTTAGATTGTAAATCTAGTCGATATCTATCTATTGTTGAGTACTTATTTTCCTACATATAATCTCTCATCATCTTACGTTGCTCCTATTAAAAAAGATATCCGATTATACATTTTAATGTCAATATGCCTATTGGAGTACGGAATACATAATAAATACAATTACATTCAGGTCATTTCACTTTATCTCTGTTCAACGGGCGGGTGTAATGCGACATGCAACAGATGAACGAAATATCCCGGTACTTGGGTTATGTCGTCGATTCCTTGGTTTATCATCTCTGTTGCCTTCGGGACTGTTTTGGTCGATTGTCTGTCTTGTTTTGCTAATTGTTACATCAATTACTTTGGCAATGCTAAATACAGGTTTTTTTAAAATCATTATAATCCTTAATTCTAATTATTTGCTCAGATTCAGTTATATTTTCACAGTTGAAATAGTAGAATTGAAAAAGCTTTTCTATATGTTAAAGTCCAAATTTGTTCAATTAAGACAAAGGATTCCTTGGTCGGCTAATTTCTTCTTTTCCATGTATAAAATACAATTAAGGTGCTTCAGATGATGAGTTTATATAATTTACCGTGCTGCAATTATACAGTAATCCAGCAATAATTAGTTCTGGTTTTATTTAGTTTTATTAACTGTTCCCATAGATTAATTTTGTTTTTAATTTTACTTTTTAGACTTGGCCGAATTTTTTTTTGTTAATATTCTATTTTATAGATTTAATTTATAGTGACTTTTAAATGCTTATAAATTATACATTTTGAAATGTGTGTATGTATGTCACAAAAATTGTCCATATTCAGATGCATTTTCTCTCTATAAAATATATGATATACTTGTGTTACTTTTTTTCGAATTAACCGAATATAAAAATATATCAATACTTAAATATCCCCGTCCGTTTACAATAGTGTTAGTGATTCCGACTCTGGCTCCGATATGGAGCAAGATCCTCCTACTGAGCAAGATCCTCCTGCTGAGCAAGACCCTCCTGCGGACGATGGCTTCACCACCGTCACGCTCCGCAAATCGCGCAATAAGCGCCTTAACTCTTCGTCCGATCCGGAAGGCAGTTTGCCTTCCAAAAAGACCGTGAACGTCGATGGCGCGAAAGTGCCAAAGACGACACCAGCGCCCTCTAGACCCGCTTCGCCTAAAACTGTGGCTCCCGCAGTTTCGGGCAAAAAGCCCCGCCCACCGCCCCCCGTTACAATCCAAGACAAAGCGTCTTGGGTCGAGATTTCAGGTTTGCTGGAAACGGCAAATATCCCTTACACCTCCGCTGTGAATACCGCTGTAGGTATTCAGGTGAAGGTAGCCACTTCCACCGCCCATCGTAACCTCACTCGTTTCCTTCGGGACAACCAGTGGGGTTATTTCACGCACTCTCTCGAAGAGGAGCGTAAACTACGGGTAGTTATCCGTAGGGTTCCTTCAGAACTTCCGACTTGCGACATTTCCGACGACCTAAAAGAACAGAAGATTCCTGTTCGCGAGGTTCACCGCATGCGCTCTCCGCGCACCAGGGCCCCATACGACATGGTTCTCGTCGTTCTAGATCGCACCCATCAAGGGAAAGCGATATTCAATCTCACGACCCTCTGCGGCCTCTCCGGCGTTATCGTCGAGCCGCCGCGCAAAACGTCTGTGCCCTCGCAGTGTCACAACTGCTAGGTGTACGGACACTCCGCACGAAACTGTCTCCTGAAGTCCAGGTGCGTTAAGTGCCTCGGCGACCACTCCACCAAGGAGTGTTCTCGCTCGAAAGACTCCCCCGATCCCCCGAACTGTTTTCTGTGCCGCGGCGTGGGTCATACCGCGAATTATCGCGGATGTCCCCGCGCCCCGCGCACAAAGCGCCCTCGCTACCGCAGGCAGACGTCGCCGTCTAAGACTGCCGCCGCCCCCGCCTGCCCCCGACCCCCGCCTCTCATGCACCGGCAGCGTCCGTACCCGCGACTAGCGCGCCCCCCCGCCCCTACCGGGCCCCTCAGGCCCCGTGGGCTCATAAGCCCGCGTCCCAGCCCATTTCCAGACCGCCGGCGGCTAATCCTTCACAGGATCACCACGCCTATTCCTTCTCCCTATCGAGTATTGACTACGCAGCTCAATTATTCATCTTCCACGACGACACTACAACGGCTCGCTCGGACAGCCGTTCAAAATAAATAACTCGTATAAGGTAGAGTAAATCGTGTATTTACGTCTATCTTCCCCTAAAATGACCGTTCAATAATAATAATTTTGTTATGTCTATTTTTAGATTTCGGCGCCGTCGCCGCTAATTAAATTTAAATTCGATCTTATTAAATGCGTGTTGCACCCACGCTTTTTGTAACCGACACTCACGCCGCCGCGAGGGAAGGGATCCTCTTTAGCTCCCGCACACATCGCGGTTCGCAGTAATATCTCGAGCCTCGGTCGCCCCCGCGCGGAGTTCTCGAGATATTATTATCGCGATACAGTGACTCACCTACATCACTTGAACACACATATGAGATCATCTCTCTCACACACGTGCACATATTAATGGTTCATAGATAAAATAAAGATATCGCATATTTATAAGAGGTCTTTAAGACGAAATCCTTGCGTTAATGGTAAAATAATAGTGGAAAATTCCAAGAGATGAAAATAATCAATATCATGAAGACCTATAATCCTACAGCTACGGAAAATTCTAGTTAGCTGAATACAATATAAATCCTATACGCGGCGTGGTTAACCGAGTAACACTGATATGTTTACCACTACGTGTCAGGCGGTCGGAATCGGAACGGGTGTGGTTATCCTAGCGCAACACTTTACGCTGAGTTGCACCGAAATGTCGGTTATTGTAAAGTAGTCCGGTGAAGCTGTTAAGACCTTGTTTGGTCAATAGCGTAGTCAATTCGAAAAAAAAGAAAAAAAAGTCGGTTATTGTAACCATTAAAGTTAACTATAACAATGACAAGAGCCACTAACATTTACATTTACCAAAACCAGTTGCACCATCAAACGCTTTGTAATTGTTAAAGTTATTCGGGATACTGCGTAAACAATGTAATTAGTCCCAAAAATCAAAGAGCTATTGACCAAACAAGGTCTTAACAGCTTCACCGGACTACTTTACAATAACCGACATTTCGGTGCAACTCAGCGTAAAGTGTTGCGCTAGGATAACCACACCCGTTCCGATTCCGACCGCCTGACACGTAGTGGTAAACATATCAGTGTTACTCGGTTAACCACGCCGCGTATAGGATTTATATTGTATTCAGCTAACTAGAATTTTCCGTAGCTGTAGGATTATAGGTCTTCATGATATTGATTATTTTCATCTCTTGGAATTTTCCACTATTATTTTACCATTAACGCAAGGATTTCGTCTTAAAGACCTCTTATAAATATGCGATATCTTTATTTTATCTATGAACCATTAAAATACTTAGTGATAAGCTGATAGGTAAATATATCTGTATTGTTGGTATGGTTATTTACAAAATATCAATTTTCAATCGTTTTTTGCGATGTAATTCTATCGTATTTAAGCAGTTTTATTATTTAGTTTCTGCTCATAATAATTATAGTTTCAGTATAGCCTTTACGTTTTAATGTTATTGTATGGAAACACGTGGATGCATACATTTCATAATTAAAGTTTCTAAAGCCTAGTACACATACTAGAATGCTTAGACGAACGAGCAAGTGATTAAAGTGAACCGTGAGCATTTAAGATACGATACGAATTAATTAATGTTCTACAAATTTGTTAATCGGCCATCGTTCTGCTATAGTATTGCTTGAAGATTAAAGTTATTCTATTCACTTGTCATTGGCAAACTTGTGTAGAAATAGGAAAAATTCTAAAAAGCGTTTTTTTTACAGTTCAATCGCTTTGGCGAGTATTATTTCGCCGTATAAAAAGCACACGTGTAATGAAATCACTATAGAATTGGTTTTTATAAAATTAATTATGCTATGTATATATATGCTTGAGCATCATCATGTGTGTGCTAGGCTTTATATTACCTACGCTGCCTACGTGTATTAGAAACTTTACTATTATACAAATTAGGTAGATAATTTATGAGTAGAAATAGTTCTTTCATCATTATACTCGTTGAAAGGAGCGTTATTTTTTTAATGTAATTAAATCATCTGCCCGTGTCTTCATACTAACTGTGTTTGCGTTAATAAAATAACTTTCTTATACTAACTTTCCCTAAATTTATTAAATATTTAAACTAATACGTAAGTAAAAAGATGGTATTAATAAAAAAAGTGTCTTTATGTAATTGTACTTTTGTAACCTTGTGAAATATTTAATAATTGTGATATTAACTTTTAATCTTTGGATTCTTTTTAAATAACTATTTAAAGGGCTAAAGGGAAAAACTGTCTAGGTCCATTTCTTTGAAAATTGATTTTTTGTCGTTTATGGCCACAGATATACTCATCTCATAATATGACTACATTGAAATATACAAACCCAAGATGCACACTTTACGTCTCACAGATGGCACAAAAAACTGAGGGCATAATTTAGGATTATGCAGTCATTTCAAATAGTCTCGCGTCGCTCGCGTCCTTGTTGAAACAACTTTAAATCATTCGGGTAGGGTTGAATTTGCAAAATCATAAGTTTATATAGTCTCGCGTCACTTGCGTCCTTGTAAAAACAACTTTAAATTATTTAGGTAAGGTTGAATTAGCAAAATCATAAGTTTATATAGTCTCGCCTCGCTTGCGTCTTTGTATAAACAACTTTAAATCATTCAGGTAAGGTTGAATTTGCAAAATCATAAGTTTATATAGTCTCGCGTCGCTTGCGTCCTTGTAAAAACAACTTTAAATCATTCAGGTAAGGTAGAATTTGCAAAATCATAAGTTTATCGCATAAACTGTATCCACGTATGTATATTGGGGAGTTTTTGCGGCCGGTTTTGAGCGCTACTTTTATTCGAGACTGTGTGTCTTGGGTTTTTGTATGTCAATATATGACTACCTAAAACAAGTGTAAAACGTACTTTTTTGTCTTTGTGTTTTTTTTTCTTTAACAGTAAGTAACTAGCTATGTCGGTGACGTGACGTCCGTGACCACGCCGGTTATTATTACTGCATATTTTGTACAGAAAACAATTCCGAATATATATAACATACAAAATTTCCTTTCAAAGTCATTCATTCTAATGTATTCAAGTCCGTAATAAAATTGCTTTCAAAACATAAATTGTCACTCCTGTAAAGATTTGTAAATGTGACTTAGTCAGTTCCAATCCGATATACACGTATTCATTTGTGAATCATGCAATTTCGATTGTATGGTTCACAAATGTATATATGTATGAATAGCTTAGAATAGTTAGCTAGGACAGACGCGTCTTTTTCCAGGTAACAGCCCAAGCCGAGGTGTGCGTGCACCCTTGTGTATGTTACCTAAAACCCAAATCGGTTGTGTGCCTTAAGCGCCAACCTTAGTAGTCCGGTGAAGCTGTGAAGACCCTGCCGGGTCAATAGCGTAGTCAGTTAGAGAAAAAAAAACTTAGTCAGTTCCCTTTAGCTCTTCATTTGTATTTTTTGTATTTGTCAATCGTGTTTGTTATTTATTAAAGTGTTTAAAAAAACTCTAAACTATTAGTTTCATTGCTTTAGTGTTGACCCTCAATTTGTTCGGTTTTTTTTACTTTTATTATTAGTAAATTTTTATTTGTTTTTTTTTTTTAATTAATTGGTCATTTTAAAGCAATGAAACGAACGCGACGAGAAATACGTCCGCCGTGTAGTTAACTTTTACAGTAAATGGCGTCGTAAAAATAGAAATGAAGCCCCGTTTGTACATAATCTTGTTTAACCTGTCTCTTATCGATTTTGTTCAAGATATATTTATTTGCATAACGTTCGCGAATGTTCGTATTCTCACGGAAATTTGCATATATTAATTAATTAAACACGGTGGAGGCGATGATAGACTGCCGTGTTAATGTTTGCTTCTGTAGATAAGTTTGGTTTTTCGTTTTAACAAGTTTCGTCGTGGTCACATTCGCCAGTGTCAGTTTTATTTTCGTGAAGTTCGGTACTAATAAATTTAATATTTATATCCTGTTCGTATTACTTGATACCGTAGCTATTGTTTTAGTACTTTAAGTGGTGAAGTTAATTATTTTTTAGATACTTAAACTTTATATTATAGTATTATTATTTCGTACCAAATTAATTTTATGTACAATCATCATGACCGATTATTATAACTCAATCACTACATATGATAAAACAAAGTTCTCTGCCACGTCTGTCTGTGTATCTGTTCGCAATAAAATCAAAAACTAAACCGATTTTCATGCGGTTTTTACCAGTAGATACAGTGATTCATGAGGAAGGTTTAGGTATATAATTTCACGTTTTTTTTATTATCAGGGCGAGGCAACGTCTGCCGGGCCCTCTAGAGAATGCTATAAAAGTTGTAAGGTGAAATGTAAAGTCAAATTCTCTATAAAACTTCTATTGAAATATTCTTTAACTGACGTGTATCTGATGTGTTCAAAAGCCATTGTTACAAAATTACATCGGCTGTTTTAAAGTGCTTATGATATGAATGTTTAAAATAATTATAGAGGTGTCTTGTTATTTAATTTTGTCAATTACCAAATTTGCAGAACACGAATTTTTAAAATATAAACAGACAGCGAACACTCTAGAGCAGGAAAAATAATGAACAGGGACGTGGTAAGTGAAAACGTACGGGTGCATTCGATGGGTAGCGATCAATATAGGCTTAAATCTAGGTTACCCCACCCTGGGGCTTTACCCGGGCTATTAAATAGAATCCCAGTAGAGTCGGGCTGTGTACTCTTACTATCTATGAACTATGTAGATTGTATCCGTCTTAGTTAAATGAAGTATTCTCATTGAACTATATTTAACTAGCGTCCACGGCGGACGTTGTCCCGCTCTGATAAATAAAAAAAAACCTTGACAAATTATATACCTAAACGTTCCGCATGTATCACTTTATTTACTGGTGAAAACCGCATGAAAATCCGTTCAATAGCTTTTGAGTTTATCACGAACAGATAGACAGACGGACGTGGCAGTTTGTTTTATAATATGTTGCGATTTGAGAGCGAGTTCAAATTCCGAAGTTCAAGTAAGATAAACATTGTTTTCCTTGACTCTGGGAATTTGTATGTATCATTAAAATAAGACGACAGCGGCAGATGCGTTAATCACGCGTTGTGTGTAGTAAAAAGAAAAAAAGTTAAATATTTTTCACGAACGTATGTTGCGTAATACCTCTTTTGTTTCGTGTCATAGTCAAAGTCAAGTCATAGTGCTTTTTTGTCCAACTGTCTGTCCCGGCTTGGCACGGGTATACTGAAGTACAAAATACGACCGTACAATCATATATGTACCAACTCATATATGTATGAACAGTTAGGTTAGCTTAGGTAGGTCGCGAATTGCATGTATCAGGCAACAGCCCAGGCCGAGGTGTGTCGTGCGCCCTTGAGCTAGTTGCCCAAATAAAATCGGCTGAGTGCCTCAAGCGCTCGCCTTAGTAGTCCGGTGAAGCTGTTAAGACCATGATAGGTCAACAGCGTAGTAAGTTTGAAAAAAAAAAACGACTGAACGTCAATCTGTCAATTCTATTCATATGTTTGTAGATCTCCCTACTATAATTTGTCAAAATCACTCGCTTTTTTGTATGGAAAAATAGGTTAATTTACACGTAACGTATTCCCGTCGTAGCAAATAATCGGTATTAAGGAAAATCATTACAGTAAGCGTATTTTTGTTATCACAAGGGGAAGTTTAACATAATTGTTTAGAAAAACCACGGACCTTTTCAGCAGTTAAACCGCAAGCGTTCGCTTATTAACATAATTTCCTGTGCTCGCGACTTTGTCCACGTGAAACCTAATGTAAAAAAAAACCGATTAATAAAATCATTTGAATCTATTAAGTCTATTTAGTTATCTACTTTTCTCTCGTACTTAAGTCGCGTTATCATTAAAAGTATAATAACTTTCGATAGACCGAACCGATTTTAATGAATCAAAGACTAAATCTTACTAGCGCGTAAAGAAGTTTCCACTTCAAAGAATACTAAATTTAGCCCTTAATATTGATATCAAGTACTTCTCTGAACGTGATAACGTTTCCCAAGTAAAACACGTTTGGTGTTATTACAAACAAGTTAAATACGTATTAAATCCCGGCTATAAAAAGGTTTCGTATTAAATGCACCGCGGTCGCTGAATGTTCGCCAACTTGCTCTTTTGTCTCGCTTTCGTTTACGCTAGGTTAGACTTGCGAAAAAGGATAACGCGAACTTGTCTCGGTCGAGCGCGGTGCATTTATTACGAAACCTCTTTAAAGCAAGTATTTATAACGTATTTAACCTTTTTGTGATAACTCGGCTTATGTTTTGCAATTCCTATAACTCAGCGTTATTCTATGCTATCGTTTCGGAAATAAATGCGATTTACGTATAATGATATTGCGTTATAACAATCTCTATTGCGACGTAATTGTCATTCACACTTGTGAGATTGTAAGTATAACAAAAGTACAATTTTTTTGCAGTTTTTTTTATATTTACGTTATATTTTTATTCAATGTATCTACTAAAAAATACTGAGAAATTTAATTTGTTACAAAAAGGTTCTTTTAGTCGAAACGCTAATATTGATATTTTATCGAAATTTTGAGAATTGACTTTTTCTCGGTATGCAATTTTTATGAATTCTCAAAATCTAAATCAATTTAGGCCCTGAGAAGGCGCTTATGAACGTCAAAACGGTTCGGATAAACAACCCAATCATCGAGAAGAACCGGTATGAAACTCGATCGGTTTGCCTATTTAACACATATACACATATATTTAAAATACATTACACGTTACAATCGTTTTTAGTGGTTGCACAGAGAGGAGTCAATTCCAGACATCACTATACTTCACATATGGATCCAGTCTATAATAGCCTTTTCACACCAAAACATGTCAAGCACATGGCGCTTAAACTCACAGTCCGGCAAATCGGTGGTATTCTTTGGGAGTTTGTTGTAAAATCTAACACTATTTCGAGTCATTAACTGAAAAAAAATTACATACCACGAAGAACTTAACAATAAAAACATATCACGGGATTGCCCCCAAAATGTTGTTTTACATAAATGTATCGTTGCAATTCAAAATCAGTTTAAATCTAATTTCAATCGTTCATATAACATGTTTAATTTTTTTAAGACTTCCCGTTTTTACACACCGAGATCGAAGTTAAAATTTTGCCGTCCATAAGGTTTTTAGATTCTTTATGATCTTCATATATATTACACTAGCCGACCCGTGCCCACTTCGTTGGGCGGTAATAGGCATTATCAAGCTACAACTTTTCTCTAGAACTAAATCATATATCTCTCATAGTTACGGCAGCGTTCGTATGAAACGTTTTCGTTCGATCATTTTTTCTCCGACTCCCCAGATATTACCCCCTACAACCTCACAAACTTTACGTCTTTATAATATTATTATAGATAATATAATTAGTTAATAGCTTCTGCCCGCGACTTCGTACGCATGGTATAGTTATTTTGGAGTAAGACGCAGCGAAAGTTCTCAAAAGGAAAAAATACCCCGATTTTATAACATTTGATTTCATTGTTGATCCGCTCCTATTGGTCTTAGCGTGGTGATATATAGCCTATGACACTCACAACGTGGCTTTATATTGGTAAAATAATTTTCAAAATCGGTTTAGTAGTTCCTGAGTTTACCCCTTACAACGTCACAAACTCACAAACTTAACCTCTTTATAAAATTATTATTATATTAGTATAGATATAAAAAATTTGAAGATCTTGAAAAATAACTTAAAATATTAGAAACGGCTAAATATGTATTGAGCTCATTTTAAAATGTAAGGAATCAAAAATCTACGTACTTATAATGTTTTGTTTTGAATTAATTGACATGTCTGGTCCTTATATACTCTTTGGTAATTGCAGCGCCAAAGGTGTAATACACAACGCTGATAGATGAGTGTGAGTCATGCAACGACATTGTATGAACTATTGTGGTCCACAGCGACGGTGGCATTGTACTAAACGGTGAGCGACGCATTAAAAATAGGAAACAGGAATTTCCCTTGTTAAAAATAACATCGGAACGCGATTCCTCCGACTTATATTTTTATAACGTCCGCATACGTCGATCCCTTTTATGTAGTTGGACAGTTCTGTTTCCGGTACGGTTTGGTTTATAATCTATGATAGCTGATTGACGCTTTTCGTGTA
>MU158742.1:768716-780007 GCA_015888305.1 Antheraea pernyi | reverse complement strand
CGTGTAGGGCTAACAGCTCAGTTTTGATTTTATTTTAACAGAACATAGTGACGATACTGTGCTTCATGTTTCGGATATTTCAACCCAAAACGGCGGCCAGCGCAAGATCCATCGCCACTCGCTCCTGTCATGCCAACTTACAAGCCTCCGAGCGGCTGTTACGTTACAATTGAGTACATTATAATGTACTATTTTTAAAATTTTATTGACGTGATGACGTCTTATAAACCGATGAACGCCGGCTGCACGCACGAAAAAGCATGACTCATTGTCACGTTCCGCCTGAGCCGAGCGTGCAAAACGCGATCTGGCAACTAATCTTCTATATTATTACTGTCATTGCCGAGTATGTAATAATATTACAAGTATTTTGTGATAATTTCGGTGTTCTAACAAGATGGCGGCTCCGTTGTTAGAACTTTCCAGGGAGTTTTTGTGGTATTTCAGAATTTATGCTCCGCGGTATTTATTTTTTTACGTTTGTCCCTGTGTCAAGGCTCGTTTGTTGTATTCTGAAAGGTATAAAGTTAAAATCCAATAATGCGTTCTATGAAATCATGCTGCTCTGCAAATCGAAGTTTCTAGGTTAAGTAGTCACGGCCCTTGAAAATATTATCTATATGTATAATGTCTGTTCTATTATTTAACTCCACCTCTTTTCTTCAATCATATTTCGGTTTTATTATCTGATATAATGTTTGATATCAAACGTTCTGCTATAGATAATTTAAAATATATGATATCTTCATCATCAGCCTGTAAGAGACCCATTGGAGGGCCATAATCACCACGTCAGCCCACGACCTATTGGCGATTTCAAACTCTGAGAAATCCACAGTTCTATGTTATCCCACATATAGTAAGTAGTATTACAAAAAAACATTTCTCAGGGTCAAGACGTTTCCCTTCACCGTCAGTCGATAGTGTTAACAATTTAAATTAGTAAATGTACGTGAGTTTTTATAGTTATGTAGTTTTATGTAGTTAAAATTCTTTAGTACGTGCCGGAGTTCGAACCTGCGGACATCGAAATGATATTCCACCGGTCAAACCACTAGGCCACCACGACTTGATTATATAATATGGTAAATGATTTTTTTTGTTAATTCTTTATTTTTTAATCGTTTACAGCATTGATCGAGAAAAACCACGGCAACGAGTGCTCCGAGGACGTGTCCTCGCATTTCTCTATGGTGCTGAAACAGCTCGTCGAGGAAAACATACCGGGTTTGCCGCCCGGAGGTGGCTTAGCTGCCAAGTAAGTGTGACATCCGATGTTTATATTAGTCCGGTAAAAATAAACGCTTCCCTGTACCGTGGACTCTGAAAAAAAAAACTCTTTATTGAATCACTGTGGATCTATTACAGACAGTTTTGGTTTTTAAATTTTTAGACAATAGTGAGGTTTGGTGGGCTCTTTGCCTTCCCTTAATTTTGTAGTTTTTCAATACTGAAATTTCGAACTCTCTCAATGTTAATTGCTATATATTTTTTGGGAATTTATAGAAGTATTTTTAAATCTATTATGGTTAAATAAATAATTAAATATTGTGACGTAATCACCGCTCAAATCCCCTATATCATCAAAAGTAAGCAAATCAAGGACCCCCCCCCCCCCCCCCCCCCCCACCCCAACCCCCCCCCCCCCCCCCCCACCCCCCCCCCCCCAAACCCAGGGCCGGAACGGATTCCGCGACTCCCCACGTGGGGAAATCCCTAATCAAGGGCCCCCCCCCCCCACCACTCATCGGTGCTTACGTAATACTATGATTTCATCACGATTTTTTCCTATACTGAAAGTTCCGGCTCGCTCGCAAATGATTCAATACTACGTCTATCGACATACTGGCACGTTAAGTGACAAACATATTTTGTAATTTTCAGGCAATCGCTCTTGGATAAAATATACAGGGAGTTCTATCCGGACCATAAGGATAGCTCGGAGACTTTCGAGAATCAGTCCGAGTTAGCGGACTCTAACTAATAAGCGCGTTTACATAAACACACTGACGGAACTAATCGTACACTACTCGGCATACGGTTATTACCTCGATTCCTTAGCGATTTCACAAAAGTCAGGGCTGTCAGTTTATAATTTACCATAGACTATCGATGGAGCCGTCGCTGTGTTGCCAATTTTTATCAGAAAAGAAATTACTGATATTTTTCGATGTTTCTAAATATTAGATTGCAGGGAGCGCCTTGACTTTGTTAAAATCTAATTATGTCGCGTCAACGTGCGTTTAATATATACATATAGGGTAGTGTACCATTTCGTCCCATTATTTAGCAGAATAATGAAAGAGTAAAAATCGAATAGACTCTCATCGACTTTGTAAAAAACAACAAGAAAAACAAAATACAATAACCAATTTTTGGGATATAATAGTTCGAAAATAACCTAACATAGATGTGATTTTATTCGATTTTATTATTATTTCACTGTCGCACCTCATTCTATTTTATTTCGAATTATGATCACTTGAAATATCCGCTTTATTTTTATGTACTGTCTTGTCTATGGTCATAAAAATAACATCCTTTTCTACTGACCGGATATACGTGTAACGTCATGTAACGTCATGTAAGTACATCGCTTGCAACAATGTGAAGATACTTCAAAGCATAGACAATATATCTTTTTTTATCTAAATTATCTGTAGGGTGGTTTTTTTCTAACCAAAATTGTAACGTATAGAATGCCACAGTGGTACGAATATTCAGTTTCGGCTGACTCTGAATACAATTTAAAAAATTATGGCTTAAATAAGTACATATTATTAATTCGATCGTGTTTTTTTTTTGGTAGTTTTAGATTCGTGTTAACATCGGCCATTCGTGAATGTCATTATTAGATATGTAATATAGATTTTCGTGTGAAAATAAAACATGTATCTTCATTACGGACCTTTTTGTTTTGTGACGTTGTAATTCTATATAGTCTATGATTCAAGATGGCCAGTCACGTTTAGTTTAAATCTATAATAAAATTTTCATATTATTATTATTATTTCATGTTTTCCTTTTCGTAATCGAGAACCGAAAAAAAATATACCGATAAAAGATAACTGAGTTCTCATTTTTTTATTGTCTAGTTTTCATTTTGTACATATATGTTTATATATATATTACAACTGCGTAGTCATTATCCAAAATATCAATGTTATGTCGATGATAATTGTAGATTAAACTAATAATAATAAACTATTATTAATCGGGAAGTGGATACTTGGGACTTTTTATTCATATATAATATTTCATTTGTTTTTGAATAGATCGATAATTCTTTTTTTCTACATAATCATATCAAAGGTAAATATGCGTTTGCTGACTTTTCCCATAACATATACACACAAAGTAGATTGCAAGAAATCCGCTATCACGAGTGTGGTAGACAAAAGTCGGTTCTAAATTTTTGTTTGCGCAACATAAGAGATTTAATTATTTGGCGTGCTTTTAAAATTGCTTCCTACTTAGGACATGAGTTTGATTTTTGATTAATTAAAGTTTGAGCTGTGGTAAGAGGTATGACCAGGTTCAATATTTACCTACTGCCTTGAATTTTGCTGTATTTAGAGCGCAACTTAATGGCTGATCTAGCCTTTTTATAGAGCACAGAAATTTTAAAAATCCTTTAGCAAAAATACCTTTATCATCTAGGTATCAAGATACAAGGTCCTTGCATCTAGCAGTGCGACTCTGTTTTTGGATTTGTAAAGGATTCCGATTATTTGATAAGCCTTTATTTTAAATATAATTTATAATTTTCACATCTGGCAACATCAATTTTATCACCTGTCAACTCGCCATGGCCATAGCTATTTTTTTCGAACAGTATAGTGTTACCACGTCTAAAACAATTTTGCAGTAATTTGTAGAAAAAAAATTGTACCTGTTTATAATGTTTAACTTGAGTTAACTGTTTATGAAGTTTAACCAAGAATAACTGAGATACGAGTCAGATGTTTGGTAATATCATTATAAGATTGTCTTAAAATTGTTTTTTTTCTAAAACAACAGTTTTTTAGTAGACTTTTGTAGTTTTTTTAAAATAAATATGAGATGAAATTATGCCACTAAAAAAGATCTACTTATTATGTTTTTTTATTCATTTTAGACTGTAATTTACAAAGGTTAGATTTCTCCAAATGCTTTATAAATTATGGTAATGTTTCGGATGAATTCGCATATGTTCTTAACATTAAAATATTGTGTGGCTTGTAATTTTTTGATAAAAATACATTGTCAGAGTATTTAAAGAATTTAAAGATTAAAGAAAATGTTTACGCTTTCTTAGATGTCCTGCAATACAAAGACGTCTATAAGAATTGCTTACTCCATAATGTTCAATCAAACAGTTTTGCTTATTAGTTATTATATTTCCAAATCCACCTGACTCGATTACTTCTTTACATAATAGTTTATAAAGAAATATGACTTCTGTATGTATCCCTGAGGGCACTAATAATATTATCTATATAATTTACATTAATCAATACCTTTATATTTATCGAGATATCTGATTTATAAGATGAGAAAATAGTAGGTTATAAACACAGATGTAGTTCAAACTAGAGAGTTTGTAATATCTAATATTTGTGCGGCTATTCTTATTTATAACAGCTGTGTTAAATAGTCAATTTCGTGAATATTATTGATTCATAAATTTTGAAATTATATCGCACGATAATTGAACTACATCTGTGTACACTGTACACTATTTGGACGATCCATATCTTAATTAGTTGGTAAAATTAATTGTACAATTTCATGAATAAATCAAAACTATTATTCTATTATTGAACGGTACTTATTCGTTTGGGTGTTTGTAAAATTTCTGTTTTGGCTTTCAATTCAAAATTTGTGTATGCAATTAGTAAATTTGCGTTTTTTTTTAGTTATATATTTGCTTATTTTTCTTTAAATTGATAATTGCTTTTTATTGTTTTCTTGATCAGAATATACTTTCTCAAAAACTGACTTATTGTTGGTAATTTTTTTCGTGCTGGCAACAATACAATTTCGTTTCAAACTTTGTTCACTTCGTTGTCTATGTAGAGTGCTATTTAAATATAAATAATATGTGCATGCATACATAATTATGTGTGATGTAATTTTTTTAAATTAGACCAAATATTAATGACAGTAATTTCGGTATGTATTTTTTCATCCGTAATGAGCATGTAGGTTTACCTCTCGTTGATATTTTCTTTTTTAATTTTAGTTTAATTATATTTTTTTGGTCAAAAGTCGATGTCATAAAGTGTGTCTCGTTATTATCTAGTAGGCGCTTGAACAATAAATACCTTGTACCTTTAATGTTGTGTTTTTTTTTTAAATTTAATTTTACCTCGGTTTATATTTTTTATTTGTTTGTTTATTTTTAAAGTGAAACATTTTTCATCGTCTCAAATTGTTTCGTCCATCTAGCGCATGTCGCATTACATCCGGTGCGAGGCCGCGGAGTAGGAGTAAAGTGAAAGGCGCTCGGCAGAACAGCCAACACCAATATGGTGGCGGCTATGGCTCAATTCAAAATGATTCAATGATTTAAATAAATGTTGTGCTCAGTTCATACATTTATCATCTGAATAATTGTCTTTATTATGGATTCCGTACTAAAGTACGCAGTTTGAAATTAAAATTTATAGTTGGATATCTGTTCTACTATTCATTTCCCATTTCCCAATTATTAAGTTAAGATTAAAACCCTAAAATGAATAATTATCCGAAAATTTTCGGTTGCCTACGATATGAAAAAAGTTTCACTTGCATCGTGGTTTCATAAAACCACACAATATTAATTTTTATATGTATTAAATCATCTGTATTGTCGTTATTTTTTCAATAACCATAATTATCGGGTTTAATGGATACGTTAGCAGATTAACACCAAAAGAGTAACTGCAATTACATCTTTCTTGGAGGCTACGATTACTTCCTCACTGAATAATGTGCATAGGTGTAATGATTTACAGTGTAAACTCTTTATAACGTCGTTCGATATAACGAAAAACTTTCTATAACGTAGAGATTAGTTCAATGTCGTTGGTTTACCACAAAACCATTTATTTGCTCTCTCCGACCGTATAACGTAAATATTATTTATAAAGGAAAAAAGGTGGTCTGTCCTTTCAAATTCCTCATAAAGAGTTCACACTGTATTAAAAATTATATTTAATTTTTGAATAATAAATACATCTCTAAATGTTCTAATATTTGTTTTTATAATCATGAGTTGTACAAAGATGTTTATTTAGTCATGAGTTTCCTTTCTTAACTTTTGGTGTTAATTCACTGTCCAGTCGTACGGCGATTGCTGTTCAGTTTTACATCATGTTCTGTAGTTCCAAGCTCGTATCAGATTATGAAAAATAGTAGGACAGCAAATAAAAAACAACGTTTTATGGTTATTGGGTTATTCTAATATGCATAGACAAATTGGTCTATAGAGTATAAAGCTTTTATGTGTACAGATTAGAAAAGAAAATCACATATTGTGCACGTATGTCTTCGATCAACAATAACTAGATAAAGGGTCACGTAGAAAATCGATGCTAAAACTGTCCGCGTAAATATATACTTGTGTAGCTATTTGTTTAATAAGAAAGGGTGAAAAAAGTTTTAAAACAGTTTTAAGTTCAACCTGATTACAACCATAACACCTAGTAATAAAATCACAAATGTTCAAAATATTATCTAATACTTACGATAAAACGAGCAAAGCAATAAATTACTCCCCTCGCAATTAAAAAGACAACATAAATAACATTTAGTGTGAATGCAACCTTAACACGTAATGAATAAAGTACGTTTTCCCGTTATTGTGCGCGTTTGTGAGGGGCGTGGCCAAACATTTGTATCACAGGTTTAAAATCGGTAATTTTGTTCAAAATTTGATATTATTTGTTAGTTTAAAGCTTAAAATATAACTTATTCAACATGTATTTAGCGAAAATAAGATACTCCGGCCGTTAAATTGCTTTTTCGGGTATTATTTTTGCATCTTTTGAATACACTGCGGCATGTGAAACGGGCTTACATTGGCTGTGTTTCAAACAAACTAAACAAAATAAGGGCACACATTTCAAGTGAGCTCTTATTTACGGAGACGTATTTTTCGCGCCGACCCTTTATCTAGTTATTGTTGATCGAAGATGTATGTAATAGAATAATTAAAGAAATCATTTATATAGATAAAAAAAAAAATTAAATTTCAGAATTACATACACATTCATAAATTAATAGTAGCGTAGATTGTAAAGATTACTGGAAATAAATATTTCTAATATGTGATTTGTGTTTTGAAAACTATAATATTACGATACTCTTACAGCTATTTGATATACGACTGATGTTATAATGAGGATCATAAAAACATTTGAACTCAAGCTTAAAAAGTACTCAATTGGTATTTTTTTCTTTTAATGTCTAGACCTATAGCAATGACACTAGTCGTAGATATAACCATATATCAAAACAGCTAACTTGAATACTTTTTATAATAATGGACAGAAAACAACGCTCAGCTAAAAGGTTGGTATCCAGCTAGTTTTAGTATACTTTAAAAACTGGTGTTTTAATTATAAATATGTGCTTTACTTTTTTTTCAGATGTGAGAAATATGAATACATAGGTCCTAAACAAGGCAAAATTCAAATATCGAAAATACTTCTGAAATGTTAATATAACCTAATTACAAAATAAATGACTATTCCTTTTAAAATTTAAATTGACTGGGGCTTTATTCGCTTCGAGTGTTTTTACTTTTTATATCAAGACTTAAAGGCTAACAAAATTTTTAAATAACATGTGATTGCTGGTAGCATATATTTTGCGTCCGCAATGAAAACAAAACGGCCATGTGTAGTGAGTATGTGACAGTTTTGGCTATAAATAATAATTCTTCAATAAGTCTCATATACTTTTATTATCATTATATAAATCATTATAGTCACGTATGAAAAAAAAAACACTTTTTTATGAATCATTGTATAAATTGAAAATATTGATAAAATCTTGTTGTGCGAGTTGTGCTTTATATATAGCTTGGTTTTGGAGATCATCACACTCTTCGGGCTTGCGACGTATCACCTGCTTCGTTTTCCACGCTACAGTGGCCGCAACAGCTTTCTGAAAGTGATAATGAAGAACATCTCTTCATAATAAAACAATATTAGAGCTCTTAATTTCCAAACCATTATTATTAAACTCAATTCTATTATCTTATGTAAATATTAATCTTCTAAATTTTTTTTTCCTTTCATGAAGAGAAAAGTCAAGACGCAGTTTGCATATCAGCCAGTTTCAAAATTTGATTCATACGGTCGTTCATTTCGAAACTTTTTAGACGGTTATCCAGACGTCACGTTAAGTTAGGTTTTAGTGTCTTTAAACTTTTTAAGGAATATCTTAAAATTATACTAAACTAAATATTCAATGTTGCTTGAAGTTAACTTTATCGATTTGTGGACAAACAAACTATATAGCAGTCTAGATTCTAGATTCAATAGTATTAGCGACCTACGACCGCTGTAATAACTATAAAAAGATTTTAAAAAATACACTGGTAAATGTATTGCGATGATAGTTAAGAAATAAATATAAACCTCGTGCCGTTTTTTGTAAATATTCGTTCTATATACTTCAGCTTCTACTGACTTTTCGCTCAGTTCTTTTGGTGTTCTTCTATTCCTGAAACATTATTTGTATTTACTATTATTAGTATTTGAAACATTTTAAATGCAGCGATTGATGAATTAATGCTAGGCCAGAGATTTTAGAATATTGATACAGACCAACGCTATAGAATAAGAGTAATATTTCACAAGTTGTGGGCCCAACATTAGGATCTTTTAATTATTAACGAATCCATGGCCCGTAGTTATTAGTAATTCTGAAAAGCCTTTAATTATAGTTTACTAGTTTCTGCTTGCGACTTCGCGTGGAATAGTTATTTTGGGCTTATGCTAAAAAAACTCCGATTTTGAAACGTTATTCATCAGTGTTCCGCTCATATTGTCTTAGCGTTATGATATTATAGCCTATAAATGAGCTATCTAGCACTGAAATAATTTTTCAAATAGGTCTGGTAGTTCCTGAGATTAGCGCATTCAACCAAACAAACAAAACCTCCAGTTTTTTTAAATTTTAGTATTGTTGATTATATTGTTATTGTTAGATTGTTGTATGTCTTTTAGGAAATTCTGAAATGTTTCAGATATTTCTTAAGTGTTCGGAAGCAGAGTATTATTCTTAAACTCACTTGTGAAACAGGAGTTTATGTGCGAGAAAATGTATCGGATTTAGAGGTCTCGCGAGGCCTACGTCGTGAAGGGCCTCCGGTAGTATTGCTCCGAAGCTGTCCCACAGATATTTAACCACTTCAGAGTCCAATGATTCTGGACAAATTAATAATAAGGGTTGATTTAGTAGTCTTGTAAGGTCCTAAAATAACATGAGGTCTACTTACAGTGGTCATGTGGGCTTATAGGTATAAAAACTCATGTAATGCTTGGTACACATATATATCTCACTAATTTATATACGTATGAATATGTAGCGTAGCTTAGGTTAACTCAGTTAGGTCGTGAATTGCATAAACTAGGCAACAACCCAAGACGAGGTGTACCGTGCACCCTTGAGCTAGTTGTCAAAATTAAATCGGCTGAGTGCCTTAAGCACTCGCCTTAGTAGTCCGGTGAAGCTGTTAAGGCCTTACTGGGCTAATAGAGTAGTCAGTTCGAAAAAAAAGTTTATGTAAATAGATACATGTACACTTGAGGAAATTATATGTCCTACAATATCACTACCGCTTAGGGAAGGCGTGCTCAAACGATAGATGGCGAGTGATTTTTGAGTCGATCTCGAGAAAAATTTGCTATATAGAACTATTTACAGACATTGTTTTAGAAGGTAGGTAACTTAAACGCAATGTAATGAATAAACAACTAAAACTTATTTGATCCACAATTAGCCCAGAGTAACACCCTCATCACTTTCTTTTATAGTTTTTATTGAGTGTTACTTACACCTACGGTAATCCTGCATCATACGTACTTGCCTTTCAGAGTAGCTCAACCATAGTCTAACAATATAGATGGATCGCTAGTATTTCAAGTTTGAGCACCCCTGGATTAGGGTGTGATCGAATGTTTTCTGCTATGTAATACTTTACTGTATTTCTATTTTTTTGGAAAATGTTGACAAATTGTTGGAATCGTAACAGAATTCTGAAATTTTTCTCTCTTTATTGTATTGTTGGTAACCGATCTTCTAGTAGATTATTACTGATAGTGTCGAGTAGGTACATTATATTACAAGTCTCTTGCACAGGGGTTCCTTTTATAACGTAGGGGAGCACTAAAAACTAGCTAGGGGTGTAAGGGGTGTCGAATAACATAAGACTTGAGACACCCAAGCCAACCTCACTTGCACGTGGTGCACCCTGCTGAATAACGAACGGGGCAAAGGTGAAAGCGGGGTGGTAGGGTTTTAGAGCCTGACTGGGCCGCAACCACCATGTATATGCCGAAAAAGCCCGTAATAGTGATTCGCTTCTGCGGGTCGCGTTTCGGGATTAGCGTGTGCATATCCAGTTTTTTGCAGGCCAGCATGATAGATAGACAGTGGTGGAGTCGGTGGTCGCCATTGTTTTTGGATTGTACTATGCTTACCATCAGGCATGCAGACATTTTGCCTTGCGGATAAAGAACGGATTTTTGAAAATTCACCCCATAAGGGTGTAAAACGGGGGTGCAAAATTAGTATGAAAGTTCTCTGATTTTCTAAGTTATTTCAATAAAAGGTTGTATTTGGGTTATAAGTTCCTAATAATGATTATTGCCGATATCCCTTTTTGTAAATTCAATCCCTAATGGGGTGCAAATTTAGTAAGTATAAAAGTTGTTCGTATTTACCTACATTATTTCAATGAAATTTTGTAGTTAGGTTATTAGTCCCTAATAATTATTATTGGCGATATCCTACTCAGAGTTTAAAGTATTGGGTTCGAAACTCTTCAAACTATTCAGATCCGCGCGTGCACGGAAGTGCCCATGCTTAAGGCACATCGCCGGTTGGCAACAAGCTCAAGGGCGCCAGAGTAGCCGAACCTCGGCTTGAGCTGTTGTTTGGGTGCAACACCGCGATTATATCTAAGCTAAGCTAAACTAGCTATTATATATATAATGATATAAGAATTCGTGAGACACACATGTGTATCGTTACATTTATTACATTATTATTATTTTATTTATTATTATTATTATTACATTATATTTACTATGAAT
>MU158742.1:754633-767771 GCA_015888305.1 Antheraea pernyi | reverse complement strand
GTCGAGCCGCCGCGTAAAACGTCTGTGCCCTCGCAGTGTCACAACTGCCAGGTGTACGGACACTCCGCACGAAACTGTCGCCTGAAACCCAGGTGCGTTAAGTGCCTCGGCGACCACTCCACTAGGGCGTGTTCTCGCACGAAAGACGCCTCCGATCCTCCGAGCTGTGTTCTGTGCCGTGGCGTGGGTCATACCGCGAATTATCGCGGATGTCCCCGCGCCCCGCGCACAAAGCGCCCTCGATACCCCAGGCAGGCGTCGCCGTCTAAGACGGCCGCTGCCCCCGCCCGTCCTCGACCTCCGCCTCTCATGTCTCGAGAGGCCTTCCCGAACCTGCCGGGCACGTCTCGTGCACCGGCAGCGTCCGCACCTGCGACTAGCGCCCCCCCCCGCCCCTACCGGGCCCCTCAGGCTCCGTGGGCTCCTAAGCCCGTGTCCCACCCCATTCACCCTTTACAGGATCACCCCGCCTATTCCTTCTCCCTATCGAGTATTGACTACGCAGGTCAATTACTCATCTTCCACGAGATCTCGGAGATCTCGGCATACGAAGAAACCGCCCGAAATCCTCTTCTAGGATCCGTCACTGCAATACATAGGTTTCCAGCCATCGCGGCTACATTACAACGGCTCGCGCGCGCAGCTGTTCAAAATAAATAACTCATATAAGATAGAGTGAATCGCGTATTTACGTCTATCTTCCCCTAAAAACGACCGTTCAATAATAATAATTTTTGTTATGTCTATTTTTAGATTTCGGCGCCGTCGCCGTAAAGTAAATTTAAATTCGATCTTATTAAATGCGTGTTGCGCCCGCGCTTTTGTAATCGATCCTTTTTAGTTCCCGCACACATCGCGGTTCTCAGTAATATTTCGAGCCTAGGTCGTCCCCGCGCGGAGCCCTCGTGATATTATTTTCGCGATACAGTGACTCATCTACATCACTTGAACACACATATGAGATCATCTCTCTCACACACGTGCACATACATACACATGGTGGGAGGGTTTTGTTTTTTTTTCCCTCAACGAACTGAATCGAATAGTTTTAGTTCGTTTCATTCCGATATACACGTATTCATTTGTGAATCATGCAATTTCGACTGTATGGTTCACAAATGTTTATATGTATGAATAGCTTAGAATAGTTAGCTAGGTCAGACGCGACTTTTTCCAGGTAACATCCCAAGCCGAGGTGCGCATGCGCCCTTGTGTAGGTTACCTAAAAACCGAATCGGCTGAGTTCCTTAAGCGCTCGCCTTAGTAGTCCGGTGAAGCTGTAAAGACCCTGCAGGGTCAATAGCGAAGTCAGTTCGAGGAAAAAAAAAAGGACGGAAGTGCCGCGGTGGTGCATGAGGAAGGGGGGCGAGACGTACGTAGTCAAGTGGGCAACCCGAACGCGGGCAAACGTCGGTAATTTTTTTTTATACACAACATGTATATATTTTTTTTTATATCTCCTACTTTCATAAATAATATAATAAAATAAGTACATAATGATTCTAATTTAATTATAAAGGAACGATTTTAAAATAAATAAAATACTCTTATAAATATTTTAAAATACCTACGTACCCTAAATGACTACCTCATAAAATTATTAAGTATGTCTATAGACGATCTACTGTAGGTTAATATAACTGCCTTAATATCGCAATCGAAGCTGCGGGTAAAATCTTGTGTTTTAATGAAAAGTAATTATGTTATTTACATTAATTTATATAGAAAATGCAACACCACAAATTTATGTCACTTTTTTCAAATGTACATAGTTTTTCGGCGACTTTCGACTTAATTCAGTATTGTACTATTTATTATAGAGCATTATGCGTTACTCCGTTTGCATCGAAATTATTTTATAAAAAAAGCTACGAACTTTTTAAAAATGCTTCTTTAAACGGCGTTTCTTTACATAGTGCTGATATTTTCCACAAATAACAAATACTAAGATATTAACACTACTTATCTCTACTTTTAGAATTGACTTAATTTTATTTGTTTTTAATATAATTTTAAGTCTAATGTGTAAACATGGTCTAACTTTAAACGCATTTCCCACACTAAATTGAATTTTTGAGGTACAGAAAGTACATTTAATTTAAGCTGCGACAAGGTCTTCCAGGATCCCGCCAAAAACTTATTCTGAAACTTACTCCTGATATCGACAGGTTCAGTAAACGGCAGCATTTCAACGCGGTTAGGATCTTTGATATCCAGTTTGCACGAATCGTTCTTCATCTCCGAGTGGCCGCAGTCTTTCGTCACCTTATCTAGTAGAAGATCATCCCGCAGTTTGTATTGGCTCGTGCAAGAAGCACACTGATAGGTCTTTTGCCCCTCATCAATGATGTACCGACCGTTTTTATCGAAATAGTACTTGTCTTTATCTGTCACCTTAAATAAAAATATATTTCGATGGTCAATGACCTTATCTCTCCTATCGTGTCAAAAATAACTCAAACAGGGTTAAATTATTCTAACTAGTGTTCGTCAAGTGGTTGAAATTTGGTCACGATTCATTAATTTTTCAATTATTTATGAGATAAGGGGAAATATTTCGATTGTTCTTTTGTAGTACCGAAGCTCGTCAATGTCTACTAAACAAAAAATAAAAAATACGTTAAAAATAGAGGAAGATGTACATAACTGTTTTGTTTATTTATATGTACACTAGCTTCTGTCCGCGACTTCGTCCGCGTGGCATAGTTAGTTTGGGTTACCGTTAACACGCAGCGGAAGCTTTCAAAAGGCAAAGAAAAACGATTTTGAAGCATTCTTCATTAATGCTCCGCTCCTACTGGTCTTAGCGTGATAATATGTCATAAGCCTGTATGTAGCCTTCCTCGACAAATGAGGTATCTAATACTGAAAGAATTTTTCAAATCGGGTCAATAGTTCCTGAGATTAGTGCGTTCAAACTCTTCAGCTTTATAATCTATACTATCTATAGTAATATTATAAAGAGGTAAAGTTTGTGAATTTGTGAGTTTGTGACGTTGTAGAGGGTAATCTCAGGAACTACTGGTCCGATTGGAAAATTTTTTTCAGTGTTATATAATTCATTTATCGAGGAACGTTATAGGCTATATATCATGATGCTAAGACCAATAGTAGCGGAACACCAATGACGACCGTTTCATAATCGGGTATTTTTTCCTCTGGTGAGCTTCCGCTGCGTGTTAGCATTAGCGTAAAGTAACTATTCCACGCGAACGAAGTCGCGGGCAGAGACTGGTATTACTATAAATTGTCTATTTATATATATTACGGTGTATTATATTCAAACAAAAATCATATCCAAAGGACCATTTTTAATTTCAATTCTAAGAGGTCCTCCATCGAACTTTAAACTTTCCTATTTAAATGACATAGGAAATAGGGGAAAAAGTTTCAATATTGCGTTATTTTTCCCACGTTGAAATGAGTCATCATATGGTATATGTGGAGAGAAATGTATGGTTGGTTCAGTGTTTGTGATTAAAAAAAATTCAATATATATAAATGTGCATAAAAATTACAGTTTTAAGGCGTCCTTCGCAGTCCATATGATATATTTCGATGGCGGAGTCTGTGACATAGACCTGGTGATTAAATTCGTCCAAATAGTAAGGACCGACTTTATCGATATAATATATACGATCGGTGCCTATAAAAAAGAATAGATATAGATTATACAACGGTGATCTATTAAAGTTCTGTATCTAATGTTCAAAGCCTCGTCAAAATCGGTTTAGGCGTTTCGAAAATTATCAGATGAAAGGACAGCTTCAATTTTATTTTTATGTATGGAAGATTGAGCTCCTATTTGTTTTTATCTAAATATGTAAAAATCCAGTGTTATGATATTTGTCCACGATGAACTCCGAAATTACTCAACCGGTCTTCATGAAACTTTTTTTTATGTATAACTAGCGGGCACGGCAGACGTTGTCCCGCCCTGATTAAAAATAAATCCTTGACAAATTATATAGTAAAACGTTCCTCATGAATCACTTTATCCACTGGTGAAAATCGCAAGAAAATCCGGTCAGTAGTTTTTGAATTCGTCGCGAACATCATATTTTATACTATGTAATGATTTAGTCCAACTTGAAAGATACGATAATTTATATTTCGATTAATAGCCTCAATATTTTTTAATTACAAATTAGTTTCTATCAGTCTCCAAAAGATGGCACTTTAAATTAGTGTGTTGACAGAAAACTGTAGGACCGATTGGTAAATATATATAATAGATGGCGCCACGTTTTCATTTTGAATTTCTTTTCCAATTCTAGTTTATTTTATGGTGCACTTGTTCTTTTAATCCAATAATAGAAAATACTTTATCATAATTATTAATCAACATAATAATAACTGACCCAATATGTGGTCGGGTTAGCTAGTACTTTATCGGTGTTATTATAAAACAGGTAAATACATATTGAATACTTGCTTTAAAAAGGTTTCGAATTAAATACGGCGGCTTTAACCGGCTAAAACTCCACAACAACCAACGCCGCACTAGTGTGAGGAGTGTCCCGGGGTTGCGTTAACAAGCTCCGCAACACCCCCCGCAAGTCTAACCTAACGTAACCAAAGCGAGACAAAAGAGCAAGATGGGGCATATAGCGACCGCGGTGCATTTAATTCGAAACCTTTTTAAAGCAATTACTCAACACGTGTTTAACTTTTTTGTAATAATACCGTATAGGTTTTAACGTTTGAAGTCAATCTCATCTAATGGTAATTGACGCTTTTTTCCTTTTTTTTATTGTAGCACGGCAAAATGACTGCACTATGCCTGATGGTAAGCACAGTACAATCTGAAAACAATGGCGACCACTGAGTGACACGCTATCCATCGCCGGTCGCCGCTGTCATGCCGGCCTGCGAATAGCTGGATATGCACAGGTGATCCCGAAACGCGACCCGCGGAAGCGAATCACTATGACGGGCTTTTTCGCCATATTCATGGTGGTTGCGACCCAGTTACGCTATAAAACTCCACCACCCCGCTTTCGCCATTGCCTCGTTCGTTATTCAGCAGGGTGCACCACGCGCAGGTGAGGTTGGCTTGGATGTCTCAAGTCTTATGATGTTATTAGACATCTCTTACACGCCTAATACACGTCTAAGATGGTAAACACGGTAAACCTAGAGAGACTGACTCTCAAGTGCAACTGCCGGATAACACCAACTGGTGCTTGGCGACAGACTTTCAACTCGATGGTGGTAGTTAGTCAGCTGGAGTTAGATCTTCACCGTGCGCTCAGAGTCAGTTGCTAGGTTTCGAATCTACGTCCATCGAAGCGGTGTCCGAACACGCTATCAACTAACCCATAATCGCTTCCAATATTAATTTAAAATTTTAACCTTTACAAGCTAAGTGAGTTCGTAGCGCTTTAGCTACTTCTATGATCGTCGTTTTTAAATATTCCTTCCTTTCCGAGATATTTTGGCCAATGTTCTCCCAACATTTTTGTTTTGTCCCCGGAAGTTCTATGGTCCTTGAAAGATACATAAGATGTATTAGTGGTTTTTTAACACTAGCTTTGCCCGCGCCTTCTTCCGCGTGAAAACTTAGATAGATAGATAGATTACCGATAGATTTAATCTTGCATTTTAGTAGCAATGCGTGTTTAAACAAACATACAGACATTTCTAAAAATAATTGAAATATATTTTATTACCTATTCCAAAAAACGGCAACAATTTTTTTTCAAAAATCTAAAATATACAGACACGATAGATTTACATTGTTAATATATGTATAGTCCGCGTCAAACGTTTTAACCGCTCTGAAATAGATGCGCAGAACACAAATTTAGGTACCAGAGGGACGCAGAAGTCGCAGAAAGGGGAGCAGTCTCGCCCGCCTCTCGTACCTCGCAACCTATTTCGCCGACGTTGACACATGTTGACACAACACTACTAGTTGCAGTACTGTCGCATTCACAATAATTTTGTTTACAATTACATGCTCGATCAACGATCGATCAAGGAAAACGTTGTATTCTTTTTTGTATTTATTCATTTTCTTTTGTTTTTATTGTTCACATTTGTTATTATGTTGTTATGATTATGCCGCGCGGACGTTATAACATTTTACGACGCCAAACTCGAAAAATGGTATATGAAGTTTTAACATTTATGAAGAAAGAATCTGAGGAAGGCTTTCAATATGACCTAAAGTGTGTTCAAAAGCGGATTGCAGCAGCAATTGGAGTATCTGAAAGAACGGTAAGACGAATTGCTGCCGCTGCAAATAGATCCAGCTTAAATTTGCTGTCAGTTTTTCGGACACCTGGAAAGACAAGGAGAGTGAAGAAAAGGTTAAATCAGCTGGATAGTTTTGGTATAGACTATATCAAAAAATGTATACATAACTTTCATGTAACGGAAAAAGAATTGCCCACTATTACACTGCTTTTAAAAAAAATTAAAAAATGATATAAATTATGAAGGATCTGCATCAAGTTTGAGGCGAATTATAAAGGACATGAGATTCAAATGGAAAAAACGGAACATAACAGAAAAGTTTTACTAAAACAAACAAGTATTCGCTTAAAGCGGATTCAGTATTTACGGCCATTGTTAAAATATCGTTCGCAAGGCAGACCAATTTTTTATACAGACGAATCATATATCAATTCGTCTCCTACCACTTCAAAGGCATGGAGTGATGCCAGTACAAAAGGTTTGAAGAAAAACATCTCAAAGGGGCAACGAATTATAAATGTGCACGCCGGATATAATGCAGGTTTTATACCGAACGGCCTCTTAATGTTTAAGTCAGGTAATCAATCTGGGGACAATAACATGAATTCCATCAATTATGAAAACTGGATCCGCTCTCAATTAATACCAAATCTGCCGCCTAATTCCGTTGTCGTAATAGATAATGCGCTGTATCACAATAAATTGGAGGACCCGCACCTACATTTAATGCCAAAAAGTCGAATATATTATCGTGGCTTTCACAAAGGGGTATGCCATCCAATTCTTCGATGTACAAACGAGAATTGTATAGACTAATTTGTATACATAAAGACATTCACAAAAACTATATCATTGATAACATTATAAAACAAAATAATCATACAGTTTTACGCCTTCCACCTTACCGTCCCGATCTTAACCCAATAGAAATGGCTTGGGCCACTATAAAAAGTTACGTCGCAAGAAAGAACGTAACAGGTAACATTAATGATATTATGAACGTTGTAGAAGAAAAACATGATATGATGGGTGAAAATGAGTGGAATGCATTATGCGACAAGGTGATACATATTGAAGAAGAATATAAAAAGAATGATGGGGTAATAGATGATTTAACAGACGAATTTTTAATTCATGTTAGTGAAAATGAATCGGAAACAGAAAAAGAAGTCAATTCGGATTTTAGTGAAAGTGAAGATGATATTGATAGTTTGACAAAGAAGAAGAAGAACGCCCATCCACTTCTAAAAATGATATTTATATTGAGGGCATTAACCCATTGTAAATAAATGTTTATTTTTGCTATAAATGTATTTTATTTACAATAACGGTATTGTAACACGCATAATACCTGCATAATATGCTACAAGATATATCCTATAGATAGAAACAAATACTACATAAGGAGGATCATTTAATTAAAATACGCGATCACCCAAAACTCGCCAACCAGATGATTAAATGTTATTTGGATTTAATTATAACTGACAAATACATGATGTGGCGAACTGTTAATATTTTAGGTTTATCTATAATTTTATCATTCATGTCCATTTCTAGTTTTTACTGTTATTTAATTACCCCAGTAATTATTTATTTTTTACTGTTTGTTCGTTTTTATCTCTAATTCTTTCCAAATATTCTATATATCTTGTATGTATGTATATGTCTGCTCAATTCATATAAACAGGTTTTTGTACACCAGCTGTCAAACCGTTTACAAGACGACACAATCGGAATGAAACTTTCATTTCACATACAGAAAATCTTCTGAAAGTAGCAACATGGTCGTTATACTGATACATTTTTATTACTTAAGGTAACAGGCAATTATCTACTTTAATCATAATTCATTAAGACCTGATACGTATACGTATGTATAATATCGAGACAAGTTAAAGATTAATAGACGTAAATAATAATATTCCGAATTTGTTTTGTATTAACTTCTTGACTGTACTATGCGCAAGACCAAACTTAAAGCTATATATTGAGAGCGGCCATCAACGATGACTCGGCCTATACATATGATAATTCCAGATTCTAGAGTCATTCTAGATCATGCCGTGAACACTACTTCATTTATGTGATTTTACCACAAAATATCTTCGAAACGGTTTATGGTAACGATTAGTCAGTTTTACATGTACTTAGAGCTTAAAATACAAAACTTCCATATGCTTATTACATTTTTTGACAAAATGCTATTTAGTCGGTTTTTGTAGGAAACGGTCGATTTCAATAAATACGGTTTTGTAATTTCTGTCTGAATGGAATACAATTTAACAACATAAAAATACCATTCCGTCGAAATGTATTTTTTTTAAATTGAATCTGATGATCCTAAAGGCTCAGAGTAATCACATGAACATATTTAGGGTACGGGTCGGGTGGTAGTGCCGCGGGCAAACCGACCCATTCTGAAACCAGTAATAGCTTCAGTGTGGCTCTACCACCTATAAAAACTTAACTTGTAACTAGCCAGGCGGACTTAGAAGAAACTCCTAGATGGTTAAGCCATTATGCTATAATTTGATACACGGATTTCTTTCAACGATAGCTCCGGCTGCTAAACCTAGAGAGATCGTCTCTCAAATGTAGTTTTTTTTCGAACTGATACTATTGTCCTGACGGACCTTCACAGCTTCACCGGACTACTAAGGCGAGCGCTTAAAGCACTTCGCCGCTTGGCAACAAGTTCAAATGTAGCTGCTGGAACATACATATAGGTGCTTGGCTATAAATTTTAATTTGAGGATGGTAGCTAGCCAGGTGGACTTAGAAGAAGCCCTATCACCGTGCTATAGTTTCATCACAATATCTTCCTTCACCGAAAGGCACAACATATTCGTAATTATTTAAACATATGTCGACGAACGCGGTGTCCGAACAGGCAATCAACTGCCATGATCGCTGTAACTCTAATCCCCTATGTTTTTTTTTTCAAACTTGTTTGTTTCGCACAGAGGTCAATTAAAATTGGCAAAATAAAGGGAGAGAGGAGCGATCGCAATTTAATACAATTCACTATTCACTCCCTTGACGTGTTGCATGAGCATAATATTAAAGTCACCAAGATTTGTTAGTCCTGATATGGATACAAGTCTGAGAGTCATGGGTATTTCAAGGTCTGTTAAATGTCTTAAGATTAGCGATCACATGCTTAGCAAAATTAGCAGAGTCCTTCTCTTTCTCCATCAAGCTCAAAATATCGAATGGACATGTACGAAGATCATCACAAAGCAATATATGCTCTACCAATCCCCTATGTAGTTGGTTAAAATGTATTCTAACGTCATGCTGTTGTACTGCTGCTTCTGGTTAGTCATACTCTCTTCTTCCTTCTTCAGCTTTGTAAGTGTGTCCGCGATTTTACTAAAATCCTCCAGACGCCCGTTAAAATAGGCTATCTCTTCCTCCAAACGTTCAATATGGTGATCAGCTTTATGATTTTCTATCTTACCACGTATTATCTCCATAGCGCGTGTAACCTTTGCAAGGAGATAATTACATTTAATTGGTGGCTACATAAATCTACGTTTAACAATATCTAGCTTTGTTAGGTAGAGTTCATAGCACTAATGGCATGGAATTTGAATGCTCAGAGCTAAACCGTTATCGTTACAGATTTAAGTTTAATTTTCGAAATAAAAACTTTAAGTGCATAAGCGCATTGAACAGTGAGCGAAACTGAACCCTCACGCTTGGTTCGGTGACACAATAAATCGTATATATACGACTCTAGTCGCCATCAACCACGTTCACAGTCTGACAATAATATAAATTGATGCCATGTTCTAACATGGTAAGAACACTTGTAGGTGCTTGATGTGAGATTTCTCATAAAAGGACAGTAGTTAGCCAGAAAAGGATTTAAACAAACAAACTCCTTAGTTTGATATCAATGTAATGATAAAACCATTTATGTCATTGTTGTATGTTTCCCGTAAAATATAGCTCCTTTGAGTAATCACGTTCATGTAAATCACGTTCAAACTATCTGCCATTTTTAATGCTCGGCAAACTGGGCGGGAATCAATACCTGTACATAACAAGAAATTGTTGCAGGAGCTGTAATAAGAATGGGTTTACCTCAGTATTCTCAGTAGAGCTTCTTCTATAACGTCTGTTTATCATCATTTGCTCTTTATTCTTGTCGTATAGCTGATTAAGCAGTTCGTTGATTGACTTATCTCTGTTTTCCTTAACCTCTCGAAGGTTGTTGTGTAGACGCAATACAATTTCTTCAATGCTGGTACCGATTTCATTGATCTTTGAAAGAAACGTGTTAGAGTATCGATTAGTATATACTAATATTATAAAGAGGTAAGTTTGTGAGTTTGTGACGTTGTAGGGGGTTATCTCCGGAACTACTAAACCGATTTTGAAAATTATTTTACCAATAGCCACGTTATCTGTGAGTGTCATAGGCTATATATCATCACGCTAAGACTAATAAAAACGGAGCAACAATGAAAAATGTTTTAAAATCGGGGTATTTTTTCCTTTTGAGAGCTTCCGCTGCGTCTTAGCCCAAAATAATTATTCCACGTGTACGAAGTCGCGGGCAGAAGCTATTAAATAATTATATTATCTATACTAATATTATAAGGAGGTAAAGTTTGTGAGGTTGTAGTGGGTAATATCTGGGGAGTCGGAGAAAAATTGGTCGAACGAGAACGTTTCTTACGAACGCTGCTTCAACGATGAGAGATATATGATCGAGTTCTAGAGAAAAGTTGTAGCTTGATAATGTCTATTACCGCCCAACCAACGAAGTGGGCACGGGTCAGCTAGTACTCTATAAATGAATTACTATTTTCTATATAAGATGTACAGACTTTCGACAATTTATAAATAACTAGATTTTACGATCTTTATTTAGTTAGACCATGTACAGACTTTCGACAATTTATTAATAACTAAATTTTACGATCTTTATTTAGTTAGACCATTTGGAATACATTAATTATCATTTCTCACAAAAACTTGACATACAATTACCAACTAACTTCGTGGTGTCGCATTTAGGTGTCGGTGGGCGCGCGCATCGTAAAAATTCACTCTTATCATTTTTCTTAAGAGCGTCAAACGAAGAATAACTTCTAAAATATATATTTGTAGAACACAAATGAGCGCGTGGAAGTGAAATTTGTAGCAGATCTTAAGAGATACATAGATTATAAATGGCACAAGTAACAAAGGACGGAATATGAGACTGTATTGAAACAGTATATACTTTATAGTATTAAGTCCTACTATTGAGTTAAGAAGTTGCGGTTCCCTTTTTTTTTTTTTTTTTAACGTGGGGAAATCCTTTATGGATACGCCACCCTCCCGGGGGAGAGGGTGGGTTATGTCCGAGTCGCACGGACTAAAACCCCACGGTGTACCGACAGACCGTTTTGTGGGGGCGGCAAGGGATCGTTCAAGCTAATCAACCTTGTAGAGCTGCCCCCACGGTCCGCCCGGCGGAAGGTGACCGAGTTTACGAGTTCACGGCGGCGAGAAGTCCTGCCTCCAGCTCCCAGGGCAGGGAGCCGGCGAGCGTGAAGGCCGCCGCCGAGGACACCGTCCGGTACGCCCGGATTGCCCTCAGTGCCACCGTGCGCTGCGCATTGTGGAGCGCGCTGCGCATTGCGGAGCGCACGCACGTTGGCGGCACCGAGGGCATCAGCCCAGACTGGTGCCCCGTAGGCGGCCATCGCCCGCACGACTCCCATGTAGAGTCGGCGGCACCCGGCGCCCGGCCCACCTACGTTGGGGAGTAACCGGCCGAGCGCCGCAGCCGCCCCATAAATTCGCTGTCCGAGCCCCGCAAAGTGGGGCTCGAACCGCCAGCGCCCGTCCAGGGTGAGGCCCAGATATTTCATCTGGGTCCCCACCCTGATCCGGCCTCCCTCCACCACAATGTGAGCCCCAGGTGGTGGCCCCCGCCGAGGCCCATGAAAGAGTAGGGCCTCGGTCTTCTCGAGGGCCACCCTGAGGCCCAACCTCCTTATGCGCCCGACCACGAGGGTTGTGGCCATCGTGGCCAGGCGCTCCACTTCCTTCCATTCCCCCCCCCCGGGCTACGACTAGGGTGTCGTCCGCGTAACAGATGAGGCGTGCTCCGTATGGGAGCACGCCGCGGAGCACCCAGTCGTAGCCCACGTTCCACAGGAGCGGCCCCAAGGCCGACCCCTGTGGACCCCCTCGCCTTGTGGCCCGCCGCACCATACGCCCGTCGCCGTCTACGTAGGCGACCTCCCTATCCTCAAGGTACGCCTCCAGCACCCTCCGCAGGTAGGGAGGCACTCCGAAACATCGGAGCGCCTCCCGTATGACCCCATGCGGCAGGGTGTTGAAGGCGTTGGCGATGTCAAGGGACACCGCCAAAACCCTCTCCCCCTGGGAGGTCGCCTCTGCCGACAGCGACTTCAGGAGGCACAGGGCGTCCACCGTAGAACGCCCTGCCCGGAAGCCATACTGCGCATCCACCAGATTAGGCCCTACGCCCTCTAGGTGCTGGACAACCCGGGAGGAGATAATCCTCTCCAACACCTTCCCGGCGTCGTCCAGCAGGACGAGGGGCCGACACGCAGACGCGCAGTCCGGAGGGCGGCCTGCCTTTTCCATAAGGCAGAGCCGCCCAAGCTTCCAGGGCTTCGGGAACTGCCCGACCGAAAAACACCGGTCGAACAGCTCCCGAAGCCACCCCCCTAATTGGCCCAAGGCGAGGCCGAGCACCCGACCCGGGACCCCATCAGGACATAGGTAACAGGACTGCTTTCACTTTATGTCACTTTGCTTCACGTTATCATAAGTAAAGCAACATTACCAACGTCAATGTTAATATTTTAATGTATAGTATTTTTTTTATCGTGAACTCACTTCAAATGATTAAGAAGTAGTAGTATTAAAAACATCTTTGTTTTGGATTCATCATTTGATTCTA
>MU158742.1:729625-754534 GCA_015888305.1 Antheraea pernyi | reverse complement strand
CCGGCTCCAAGGCCGGCTCCAAGGCCGGCTCCAAGGCCGGCTCCAAGGCCGGCTCCAAGGCCGGCTCCAAGGCCGGCTCCAAGGCCGGCTCCAAGGCCGGCTCCAAGGCCGGCTCCAAGGCCGGCTCCAAGGCCGGCTCCAAGGCCGGCTCCAAGGCCGGCTCCAAGGCCGGCTCCAAGGCCGGCTCCAAGGCCGGCTCCAAGGCCGGTTCCAAGGCGGGGTCGGCCGCCAGTTCTGAGGCAGAGCCTATCGTAGAAGTCGAAGACCTGGACGTCTTCACGCTGAAGGCTCTGGCCGGAGCTAAGGTGGCGGACATCATCGAGACGGTGAAGAAGTCTCAGAGCTTGGCGGGGCCCTGTATCAAGGTTCTAAAGGGCGCGGCCAAGACTCTTCGGGAGGTTGTCGAGGCTCTAGCTGACCGCACTGAGTCGCTAGAGACTAGAAAGCTGCAGAGGGAGACAAAGAACCTCCGCCGCCAGGTCGAAGACCTCAAGGCGGAGGTTCTAGCATGGAAGCAGGAGGCGAACTCCAAGAGGCAGATGCCCCCGCCTCCTGCGCCCGCAATGGCAGCGGAGTCTCCCTCGCTCCCGTGGGAGGAAGTCCTCGCCGGGGCCGTCTCGCGCCTCGAGCGGTCTCTCCAGACGTCGTTCGGCAATATGCTGAACGCGCGTCTGGAGGGCCTGGAGAATCGCCTCCTCCCAGAGGTGCCCGTCCGCCCCCCGTTGGCAGGGGATAGAAAGAAGGGTGGAGCGGTGGCTCCACCGGCAAGGCCGGTGAGACCGGCACCCGGGGCTCAGAACCCGGTTACCCCTCTGGGGATGGACTGGGCCGGATTGCCAGCTCCTTCCGGACCTGCGGCGCCGGCTCCTGTGGCGGCGGCTTCCGGCCCCAGCTGGGCCGTGGTAGCCCGCAAAAAGAAGGCTGCCAAGGCTCCGGCGAAGGCCCCGACGGCCCAAGTGGCCCCACCAAAACCGGCGGGGCCGAAATTGCCGTCCGTCCCGCAGTCAGCTGCAGTCATTCTGACGCTGCAGAATGACGCAGCCAACAAGGGCCTAGGGTACAGGGAGGTCCTTGTGAAGGCGCGGGAAGCCGTGGCCCTGCCGGACATGGGTGTCGAGGATGTTCGGGTCCGGCAGACGGCCACGGGAGCCAGGAAAATCGAGCTCCCGGGTCAAACTAAGGAGAAGGCCGCCGAACTGGCCCGGGCGCTCGAAAAGGCGCTGGCCGACATCGCCACGGTCGCCGTCCCAACAAAGAGGGCGGACATCCGGATCGTCGGGCTGGACGATTCGGTGTCCTCCCTCGAGATTCAGACGGTCGTGGCGGCGAAGGCCGGCTGCAAGGCGGCCGACTTGAAGGTCGGAGAAATAAAGAAGAATTGGGGGGGCCTTGGTGTGGTCCACATTACGCTCCCCGCGGCGGCAGCCAGGGAGCTTGTCGAGGCCGGCAAGCTCCTGGTCGGGTGGAGCGTCGTCCGCGTCCACCTGCTGGACGAGAAGCCCATGCGTTCCCGATAGCCCAACCGCTGGGCATGCGATGGGCTGAACTCCCTGCCCCTGCTACCACAATTGAGTGGACCAAAGTGGTGGGCAGGAAAAAGAAGGCGGCCCCTGCTTCGCAGCCCAAGGCCTCAGCCGCGCCACCGAAGCCGCAGGCGAAGCCACCAGGGCCGAAATTGCCGTCCATCCCCCAATCGGCTGCGGTGATCGTGACGCTGCAGGATGCCGCGGCCGACAAGGGGATCGGATACAGGGAGGTCCTGGTGAAGGCGCGCGAAGCCGTGGCCCTGCCGGACATGGGTGTCGAGGATGTTCGGGTCCGACAGACGGCCACGGGAGCCAGGAAAATCGAGCTCCCGGGTCAGACTAAGGAGAAGGCCGCCGAACTGGCCCGGGCGCTCGCGGTTGGGCTATCGGGGCTTGGGTTGCCGGTGCCGGCCTCGTGGGTGGAGCCTCCGCTCCTCCCTTCTTCTTGTCCGCCGCCAGAGGGGGGCGAACTGGAGCCTCTGGAGGGAGGCGACTCGACAGACTCTCCAGACGTGCGTTCAGCATGTTGCTGAACGACGTCTGGAGGGAGCGCTCGAGGCGGGATACAGCCCCGGCGAGGACCTCTTCCCACTGCTGTGTGGGAGGCTCCGTCGACGCCATGGCGGGAGCAGGAGGCGGAGGCATTTGCCTTTTGGCGTTGGCCTCCTGCTTCCAGGCCAAAACCTCCGCCTTGAGGTCTTCAACCTGTCGGCGGAGGTTCTTGGTGTCCCTCTGGAGCTTCCTCACCTCCGTCGACTCCGTGCGGTCAGCGAGCGCCTCCACCACCTCCTTAAGGGTCCTTGCTGCCCCCTTCAGCACCTTTATGCAGGGCCCCGACAGGTTGTTTGACTTCCTGACGGTGTCAAAGATGTCCGTCACCTTGACCCCCGCCAGCGTCTTCAATGTAAAAACGTCTAGATCTTCCACGTCCATATCTGCTTCCGAGCTCGCCGCTGACCCCGCCTTGGAGCCGGCCTTGGAGCCGGCCTTGGATTCAGCAGCCGAGGCAACGATCGAGCCGGTAGCAGAGGCCTCCGACTCCGCCTCGCTCAAACTTCCGGCCAAGGCCCGGTCAAACGACCCGTCAGCCTCGCCCAGGATGCCACGACCCCCGCCGATGTTACGGCTGATCCGCCTTGCGGTTCCCCGCTGAAATTTATTGGGCTTTATTACTACACCCCGCTCCTCCACCTCCGTGTCGGAATCAACCGACACACTCACCCGCTTCTTCGTAATACGTTTTGCACTCATGGTTCACTGGAGACCCTAAGGTCATCCAGCAAGCCAAGAGGCAAGAGAGCCAAGTCCAGTCAAGTAGTCAGAAGGCAAGAGAACACCGAAAAACGAAGCCAAGTCAATACAAGAAAAGAATCCACGTCAAATCCGAGAAACAAGCCAGGTCAAATGAGAAAACTAGTCCGAAATCCGTAAACAAGCCAAAGTCAAGAAAGAGAATCAAGAACCTTCTGATAATAACACCCATAAAAACAAGATCAAACACGGACACTACCAAGTCGAGCGCGGTCGACACGAAAGCGAGCGAGATGGCACGAGCGCGAGAGCGAGTCAGCGGATCGGACGGACGAACGGAGAGCGCGGAGCGCAAACACGACTGTTCACCACGGCGGCCCGCGAGCAGTCCCGCGACCTATCCAAGTTGCGGTTCCCTGCATTATGATTGACTATGTTACATTTCCCAAAGAAAAATTTGCAAATCATACCAATCATTTTTTTTCAATACGATGATGCTATTAACAAGTAGAACTCACACGATCAGCCAACATCAACGACAAGTAAACGTGTACGAACTCAAAAATCTCACTAATCCTTTTGACCGGAATTTCAAAGTATTTTTTGGCAAATGCATCGATTTTACACTTTGTATTCAATTGTCCTAAGTCATCAGCGAATTGGAATAATTTCTCCATGAATTTATTATATTTCTCTTCTATATCTTCATAGTTCTGTTTTTCCGTAGCTGTGGTGACTGGAAGGAATTCCTTACCGAAGTTTATCTGTTCTGTCTGTTGGATATATATAGTCTTTTGTACCAAATCCATCAGTTCTTGTTGATCTAAAATGTTCGTCAACCTATCAGTCTCTTTTATCAGTTCGTCTGTTTTTAAAGTTATATAAGACATTAAACTGTTCACGATATTTTTTATTTCCCCATAATAAGTGTGGTACGCTCCGTCGATAAATGGTATGTCTATTAGAAGTCGAATGTAATTTCTAAATTTCGACGACGTATCGTCTATGACGCATAAATAGACATCTTCCAAAGTTTTTCGTCTGAGCAGATGTACAAATTCTTTATAAATATCCATATATATGTATATCCTTTTTTTAATTATTGAAAATAAAACGACAATTTTTCACATAAATTACAATGTCAAAATGACAGATACTGGAGTCAACATCATTTGAAATAATTACTCCTTTTTACAGGAAATCAATAAAAAATAAACGTCTAGCCAGTTTTATTAATAGATTACTGTTACTGCGCGACGACGCGGTGCGGCACTGTACCTAACAGTAACTATAATGTTAATAAAAAATAACAGCGACTATTTAAAATATTTACATCCATCATGAGTCGTGTCGGCGTTCACAATATTGGTAACGAAATATAAATCCACAACTGGAACTCAAAACGCGACAAATAAAAAAACATTAAAGGATTTATCAACACGTACGTGGCATTACCCATAAATCTTTTTTAATTATTCCCAAAAAAAAAATGTGTTCTTAATATGTGTTTTTCATAATAGCGTATAAAATTTTGCATGAAGACATGTTAATCAAGTGAAACCATGAATAAGCACATGTAACATAGTTATTTTAAGTTTATATTACTACTGTACCATGTGAGCCTTATAAATTTACTGTATACAGTATAGAATGAAAAAAAGTATGAAATAACAAAAAGTTTAAGATCCTGTATACAGCTTAACCCGTTATATTACATTAAGCATTATGTACCTCTATTTGGATAAAGATACGTTTTTTTTTGGAATATCAGTAATGTCTATAAAAATAAATTTGTTTCAAAATGTTACTATATTCTAATAATAATCTGTCTATAATACTCTATAAATGTAGTTGTCTATGGCAGACCACAGATTATTAGACTGTCAAATATCTATCACCAATAGTAATGGACTCTGGAATAATCTGTCAATAGTTATCAAAATTTTTATCGAAAACACCTGAAATTATGAATGATAACATACGTTTCGTTGTCATCGTTCACTTCATTTGCACAAAATAGATATCACAGATATCGTCTTTTGCTACTGTAAGTGACGCTTTTCTAGAAACATCTCGTGTTATAAGATTTTAATGAGGAAAATAAATCCGGCTTATGGTATTATCATATTTCAGTCATATTTATTGTTGTTTATAACCATAAAAATTATCATTGGTAGTGTTGTTGTGGTAGTGTGTTGATGGTAATACGGAGAGTGCTTTTTTTATATGTAGGCGTGAATGGTAGTGGGTTTGTGAGTGTCCTTAAAACCGGAGTTGAACGGACTTGTGTTCAAACATCCGTATGCGTACGTACGTGACGCTCATCACAAAGCCTTTGTGTCCAGTGTCCAATGTAACATGTGGTAAACCGCCCAATAAATTCATATCACCATGACCTACATTATTTAGTTTATGTAATCTGATACTCGTGTTTCCATCTTTTGAATATTGTAGACGGCAGGTTCTGTTATTGTTTACAGAAATCGTGTGAAATGTTGTACTGAATTGTTTGTATGTATTTCAATAAGAAAAACAAGTGAAGAAAAATCATGGCAAGGTATTACGAAAACACATCAATGTTCAACTTCAGCTGGGATCAAGTTGCACGCGGTTATTGGAAGAGATACCCAAATCCTCTAAGGTTAGTACACATAAAACTCTTTTGATATATTTGATTTATCTTTTTTTATATTTGATAGGTCTGAACAGTATATTTATTTAGTAGCACTATAACTAGCTGATTCTGTAAATTATTCAATTGTCATATATAGATACAGCTTTAGTGTAATCTATCTAGTATATAAAATGGCTACTGTATTCTAAGATAGCTCAGAAGTATATGTGTAAAAAAACATTAGCTCTTCACTAAGTACCATAATAAAAAAATATCTAAGTTTAACTTTATGTTGCAATCTAATGGAATGGAATTAAATATAATGGAAACCATTATATTTTTCACAGATTTGTCATAATTACAAATTAAAATAGTACATAGTAAAATTGTTATTAAAAAAAAATTACAATATTTTTTCAATCCTGTCAACAATCATAATTGAATATTTTAATGTCCTGAAATATAAGATTTTATTTTCTTAGTTTTATTACAAGCCACTTGCAAAAGTACAATAACAACGAGCATCTTATTAGGAACTAGGTATGAATAATAACAGTGTCACTCCTGTTTAATTTTAAAAATGTTCAATTACTGACAATTGAGCTTGGTAAACAACAAATTCTGTATAAATCATGACTGTTTAGTAGGAGCTGACTACAAATCTGACTGGAATACCTAGAGATTAGTGTTAAAACACATAACAAAACAATCTATTAGATATTACATAGTACTATAGATTAAAAGTATTTAAATTAGCTGTGATTTCCCAGAAACATAATAAAATATAAAAGATTTGTATACCTTTGTTAGTCCGTAAACATTTAGTTTAATTTTTTGTAGAATTTCTATTAACTTATTTGAGCATTAACACTTAACTTTATAATGTGATAATAATGTCTCAAATTGTAGCATGCTTCTAGTGGGTTTTACAAGCTGACATGATAACGGAAAGGCTGGTCAATACTAAGAAATGGCCATTGCTATTCATTAACTGTCCAATAATCAGAATACACATATATACATTCTATCTTGTCATGTATGTTCCAGCACTCATGTACTATCAGAGGACACATGCAGCAGGCAGGTGAGAGATGGCTGCCTCCATACTAAAAGGATACTGACTAAAACAAACCGTGTACCAAAATGGGGAGAAAGGTAATTATTTTACTAAAATAATTATTATTTATTAAATTACTAACCTTTTTTTTTAATTGGGCTTAGAAATGCAAAGGATTGAATAATTACAAAAACAGCTTAATTGGTCTCTTTATCTCAAAATTTTATTGATATTAAAGAATTACTGTTAGAGGTAGAACTAAAGGTGTTGGTACGAATTTACTGTTAGAATATCAATAATTGAGGAGCTTAGGTTGTAGTAAACACTGAAATTTGTAAATATGATCTCCGTTTGGAAAGGTTCTAATTGTAATCCTAACTTCCTAACTCATATTAGGAGTGTTAATGTGAGTTTGTCTGTTACACCCTAACTTCTCAACAAATCATCATGACCTTTTGTATATATGAGTGCTCATCCAGTGGTCTGAAGTGTTTTCCCACTGCCTATTTATATACCTGTAGATTATATGTGTTTTTTGGGGTACAGAAAAGGATATAAGGGTAACTATTATTCAGAAATAGGTAGTGTTTTTAAGAGTTAGATTAAATCTATATTTAGGTGGGAGTTGCCACAAGCAAATGTTAGTTGAAAATAATATACAAATTCATAGAAGTTTTACAATTCTATAGCAGTGTATATTGACCTTATCACAAAAACAGAACATATAAATATTTGACTAGTAAACTTAAACTGTATTACAATCATTTATTTTGAATATTATGTAGCACAACTGAATAAATTATAGAATTTGTATATATAGCCAACTGGTTTTTATTGAGTTGTTACATTTCAAAACCAAGCAAGTCCAGCAAGCAATTGTAGCCCTTCATTAAACTTTCCTTGTGTTTTTTACCTTTTCAAAATTTATACAAAGTGAACCGAGTAAAAATTGTGCTTTTCACAAGATTTTTAGTTTTTTTTTTAATGATTTTTAGGTGAATAAACTTAAAATAAAAAAACTTAAAATCTAATTAATGGCTAAATTGAACTTTGTTTATTTTAAAATGTTAGGGCTTGATTAAGAATTATTCATGCAATTGTTTTCATCACATCAGGACTTCCTTTTAGACAATTAATTAGTTTTAAAGATGTTACACAATAATAAATACCTTTGAAGGGGAAAACTTATGTGTAATAAGTTTTGTGCATACAATTATTCTTAACAAGGCCTAAAGACTGTAAACAGTTCATCAAGGTTATATAGTATGTTCCTTAAAGTGCGATCAATTTAACAAACAAACTACATAAAAATTACTTCACAAAAATAAATACCAGCTAGAAACTGCGACACAGTGAAAATAGTTTTGGTTGATTTTTTAAAGATATGTGTATAATACAGTAACAATTACTGTGTAATTTTAAATTATACAATGAAGTAAACTGCAGCAGAGGATGGATGTGCCCGAGTCGCACGGACTAAAACCCCATGGTACCTTCTTACGCCTTTTGGCCGGAGGAGCAGGGACTGTCTAATCGACACTACATCTGCTCCTCCAACAAGTGTTGTCCCCTCCTAAGGGACCCAAACTGCGGCCTGAGGGGTCAAGATGGTGGACCCTTCAAGGGGAAATGGGTGTTAAAAATGAAACCTGTGAAGTTTGAAAGGCAGGACTCTGTTTATGGTTAATTTTAGGCTTTACTGCACTACGAAATTTCGCCGCACAATTTTCATGCGCTGTGTTTATATTTCGTCTTCCGTAGAATAAAATTATTAGCGACTACCTTTATGTTACTATAGATACTGGATACATCAATTATGGTCTTAACACATATTTATTTATTTATTTATACATTTTGTGTTAAATATGCAATGGCGGACTTAATGCCGAAAGCATTCTCTACCAGTCAACCATTATGTGGTGCAGAGATAAATGTTGGTAGGTTTAAAAGGAGAAGTTTTTATAAAATTATGTTTAACCTATTTAATATAACAATATATTAATAAAATATCAACACCGATATACTACATATATACAATACATACATATAACAACATCATACATAAATAAAAGTATAATAAGTCAACATCAAGTACTAAATACAGCATTAACCAGATAATTCTGCTAACTGAGACTGGTAATCTTGCTAAAATGCAGTATAAAGTTTTTCGGATATTATAGAAATGTTAGTTTTACCGCATGCTTGAATATAGAGTCAAATTTGTAAACGCCCGTTTTTTTAATTGCAATTGTGGCTTAGGCCTTACTTCTAGCACGCAGTAATAATCTCATTGTATACATATATTTACTCTTATTATAAACACCATATGTGTTGAAGGGCAAATGTTGTTGAAAAACATTCCCAAGTAAATTCTTTCTAGAGATTTATTAGATGAGATCAATATTATTTGTTTAATATAGATTGCAAAACGATAGTAATGTTTAATAGTTTTGGGGTATATTTTATACAAATAATTAAAATTGAAGTGCTTGTTGCTTGTCCTGAACGGCAGAACCAGTTTGATGTGACTTTTAGGGACATACTGAAGATTTTATTTTTTTCTCGAACTGACTACGCTATTGACCAAGCAAGGTGTTAACAGCTTCACTGGACTACTAAGGCGAGCGCTTAAGGCACTCAGCCGATTTTACTTTGACAACTAGCTCAAGGGTGCGCGACACACCTCGGCTTTGGCTGTTGCCTGATAGTACATACTGAAGACTTTTTTTAATATTGTCTAGTAATATATTATTGCGCTAATTCATAGAGGGATAAGTTGTAATGATAAAAATTTAACAGAGATAACATAAAATGAATAAAAGGTTTATAATGTAGTAAAGTATATTTATTGTTATGGTGGCCTAGACGTTTGATCGGTGGAATATCAAATTGTCCGCAGGCTCGAACCCCGGCGTGTACCAATGAATTTTTCGGTATTCTGGTACTATATATTTACTAATTGAAATTGGTAAGACTATCGGCAAATGTTCTCGTAGTACTACTGTATGTGGAAAAACATGGAACTGTGGATTTCTCAGAATTTGAAATCGCCAATACGTCGTAGGCTGACGTGGCGATTACGCCCATACCTTCCTTCGGGAAGAGGCCTATGGCCCTGCAGTGGGTCTGTTACAGGCTGATGATGATGATGCAGGATAGTATAGTGTAGTGGTTTTATAGTTACCGGGTTCGGAGACCGCGTCGATCTACGCAAGTTTTAATCCTTGCTAATGAGCCTGAGTTTACGACGAAGGGAAAATGAAAAGGTGATGAAAAGGTTTTTCTTATAACCACCAGACTAATTACGACTCTCAAGTTGAAAAACCCTATAAGCACCTATATATATATATATATATATACCGGCAGCTGCACTTAAGAGCCAGCCGCCACTAGTTTTAGTGTATTTACTATCTTAGACCACGTCGACATTTAAAATCAGATGAGATTCTGCAAAACTGATCTAGACAGAAGCGTAGTTCTCATGAAACGATAAAATTATTTTTGTATGAATGAAGTCGCGGTATTCTACTAGTGGTAAATAACAGTTTATCTAAAAATAATTATTATCTATGTTGTGAGTTTACAAAATCTTGTTATGTTATGAAGGTAAGTCGCAATTATCAATAGGGCGTGACGGTATGATAAAGATAAAAATAGATAACCAAGTAGCATGCCTATTATACAACAGCCTTTTTTAATAACAAAATTGTCATTTTAATTGGAAGATTTTTCTAAGGTTATAGCGTGGAGAGTTTGTGTATACATCTTAAAAATATATATACAGTTAAAGCCGTTTATGGCGACATCGTTTAGAATAACATACCGGTTATGTTGATCCAGAACAATGGTCCCGGCTGAATGCCGTATCTCGAAAACATCACCGGTTGTTACTATTATCGGTTTTTACGACTAAACATGAGTAGTCTCTTCGATGTCGTTATAACAGATTTTGTCTGTATCTTCATATTCTGCGTAAATTGAACTCTCTTCTATGTTATATAGAGAATACAGTGTATATGTATCCAGTTTTAGAAATAAATATTGTTGGAGAATCGGCTTTTAGATACACTATATCTCTCGGGGTGGGTCAGTTGTCAGTGTTCTTGTCTCTACTTCACACGGTTTTTGACATCTTGGATGGAAAATTTGCACTCCATATGATTGTGTACACCTTTCCTGCTTTGGGATCTTTGAGGGGATGGCTAAGGTTGTAGTGCTAAATTCCCTATGTTGTTTTAATCATATTATCGTTTTCTTAAATCTTATTGAGGATTTTATCAAGTCCGGTTATGCTTCATACCATCCAAGAATGAGTTGTTACATATATTCGTTAATTGTTTACTTTGTGATTATAAGGCACTACTAGCAATGTCGTTCATTTTTGTTATTGAAGTTCTATCGTTCCTGACATTCTCCGCGGCGGCATACCGTCTGCCTCTATTACGAGTAATTCATTCTCCCTGAGAATGCTTTGTGACCTACCATTAGTAATGTAGTCCGGTGAAGCTGTTAAGACCTTGCTAGGTCAATAGCGTAGTCAGTTCGAGAAAAAAATAATACAAAAAATAAAAAAAATACTAATCTATACTAATATTATAAAGAGGTAAAGTTTGTGACGTTGTGGCGTTGTAAGGGGTAATCTCAGGAACTACTGGTCCGATTTGAATAATTCTTTCAGTGTTATATAGCTCATTCATCGAGATATATATCGAGGCTATATATCATCACGCTAAGGCCAATAGGGGCGGAGTACAGATGAAAAATGATTCAAAATCGAGATTTTTTTTTTTTTGGGAGCTTCTGCTGTGTGTCAGCGTTAGCCCAAAGTATATATATATATATATAAATAGTTAGATATGTATATTATATATATACATATATATAGAGATCATTTGTAACCTTCCTCAATAAATCTGTATATTAAAGAATAACTGTTTCATATCAATGCACAGCGTAAAGAACCGAGAATAAGACCGTGAAAATTTGCATGTCGATCCCATTTTACATTATAGGTAACCACTAAAGTGGTGAAAAGGGGATGAAAATTTATATGAAAACCCATCATTTTTAAACATAGATTAAAAATATTGATTTTCATAGTTTTTTCAAGATTAAAAAATGTATGGCCTTAATAAAGATAATAAATGTAATAAAAGCAAAAGAAGTCGTGGACGGCTGCTGACAGACTACATAATGCATAAAGAGTTTCACATATCTGACTACTTAACGCGTTCAAACAAACGATCTCTCCAGCCTCATAATATTGGTACAAGCAAGATAAAAATGTACCAAACGCTAACAAGGCCAAATTAATTACGGATTAAATCAACAATTCTAAATCGAAGTAACTGTTGTCGGTGGCTCCATTCAAACTCCTTGAACATTGGACAAGGACGCCTACCGTTTCATACGATATATTTTATAGCTGTTTCAAAACATTATTTTTTTTATTAATATTAATTAATTAATTCGAATTAGAGGTCAACTGATATCTGTCAAGTTAATTTGAATTAAATGGTGTAGGTATTAATTTGTATGTACAGTTGTGGTAAATAACCAATTTGTGTATTGATTAAGACAGTTGTTGATACTCGTAATGTGGTGAGTCTGATGATAGCATTAGAAATGTTTGTATTCTGAGGACAATTATTTTGTTTTCGAATGACATGAATTAATAATTTATTTGGTATATGTTGTAATAGTGAATGACATAGGGTGTAAAAAACCTAAAAAATGAGTGCCAGGAGTTGACACTCTGACTCCTATTAATGGCTAGCTGTGCCCGGGACTCTGTCCGCTTGGAATCTAATGTAAAAAAATCGTGACATCTGAATGCGTTAATCGTCATTAAAAGCATAATAACTTTTGATAGACCGAACCGATTTTAATGAAACAAAGACTTAATGTTACTCGGAGATACGTTTTATTGATTTCTTGAGATTTTATCATGGATGCAGCATTTTAGCAGTCATGCGTTTAAAAAGTAAACATAAGGGCAAACACTTAAAAAAAATGATTAAAATTTATTTTATTATTTATTCCTATACACCTGCAACAATAAACATTATCGAGCATTACTACGTCTAACTACAACAAAAAATGAATAATAGTACATTATGGTACAAGTGTGTAATGTTGGTGATTACCGCTGAGGCGCCATTGAGAGCATTTAAGAGAGCCGAGGACGGTAATCACTAATACACACGTGTATAATACGACGTTTTTCAACACACTTGTGAAGAAAAAAATAATAAAAAATCATTTTAATTAGTACATAAAAAGTTTATTTAGAGAAACAATTAGTAAATGTGCAGTTAGTAAAATTATAATTAACCGTTTTTGATGGCATGGCGGTTTTATCAGATAGATTATTTATTGAAATACTTTCATGTTCTATTGTTATTTGAGATGGTTCATTATTCGTGTAGGTAGGTGAAATCCAATCATTGGATGTACTTGGAGTTTCGCCAGTAGGATATGCCTAAAAAAAAACTCTATAACTCACTTGTGAATTTCAATGAAAAAGTCACAGTTTGATTACAGGTGTCATTATATGCCTAATTGCGGTGATATTAGATCCACTTTATGAGCAAGTGTGTTGAAAATTAATTTATATATCAAGCGTAAGTGCAAAGTAGCTGCCACTATAATGATTGATTTCCGCAAAGTAACGCGTTCTTCAATCAAATACCTGCCATAATATTTCTTACAAAAATCTAGACACGTTGGATTTGCATTCTTATTATATATGTATAGATTATGTATTTGTTGATTGTAATAATGCAAAGAGTGTTTACCTCTGCCGTTATCGGAGCCAGTTTATTAAAAATATAATTGTGAACAAAGCTTGATTATTGTTGACACTTTGATAAGACGTTGATAATTCATACTTATCACTGCATGCCGAATTTTACTATCTGATAATGTTTTGATTCAAGATTTTTAAGAGTCAAAATTTGCAAGTTTTTGTCCCAGCATAGATGAGTACAGGGGTTGCCAGTCTTCATACTGTGACATCATTTTCTTGTTATTTGTTGTAATTAGCAATGGCAATAATTGAGCTATAGGAAAATATATCTTTTTTATATATAAATTTCTTCTGTACGTGTGTATGTCACTGAACTCCTACTAAACGGCTGGACCGATTTTGGTGAAATTTTGTATGCGTGTTCCAGTTGATCCGAGAATGGTTTGAACCCGGTAGGTGGCGCTGCGGTTGACTTCTAGGATTTTTTGAAGTGAAACTTCTTTAGGCGCATGAGGGTAAAATTTTTACAGATTTAACGTCACGCAGGTATGCAACGGAAGTGACGTCATTTGCAGTAAACGCAGATTTTACATCTATTTTTTAAGTTTCGGAAATCTAAAGTTTTAGATTTGTATATAAACAAGACTTATAAATTAGTTCGCCAAACAAGTTTCACTTCTGACATGTGTACGCTAGTATATACATACATATAATCCTTAGTAATATTATAAATGAGAAAGCAATTCTGAGAAAGTTTTAACAAGATGAATAAAAATAAATGATGTACCTAGTGACGAATTAGTCATATCAAGTCAAAAATCCTTTACTTAATTTAGATTTGAGACCTTTTCAGACCATATCCACCTGGTTATGAACGTTAACACTATCACCGGGTCTATAATAAGAATCTATAAGAATAAGAATGTATGTATGTCTGTCGTGTTTGTACACACATCAATGATAAAATACTGCGTTCATGATAAAACTTTTTAAATAAAATCATAAAGCACATGACCGAGTAACATTTAGTATTTGTTTCATTAAAATCGGTTTGATCTATTAAAAGCTATTGTACTATTAATGACGACGATGATATCATAGGAGGCAACCGAACAAGCGGGTCACCTGATGTTAAGTGATCACCGCCGTCCATAGACACTAACAATACCAGGGGAGACGCTAATGCGTTGCCAGACTATGTTTGGGCGAGGGGTCGAGGAGAGGGGAGGGGAGGTGGACCTGCGCGCTTTAGAGGTAATACATTGAGATGTTCAAATTGTCATTTTTTTTTACAGATTCTTCAGCGCAAAGTCGGTCAAAATAATAGAAGAGAGCATTGTCGATCCAGAGAACAAGGTTTTGGTCACGTACACGAGAAATTTAGGTTACACCAAAGTGATGGTAAGTCGTTTATATTGTATTCTTTTATAGATACATGACGGTGACGTCACTGCCTTATAGCAAGCACAGTATAACACAAGGACAACGGCGATCACGGAGAGATTGTTAATCTATCGTAGATGACGTGCCAGCCGGCAAGCCTTTTAACTCCCACAGACAAAATCATTTAGTTTGATCACTATATATGCATTGTAGTCAAACCCAGTGTAGGCTCCTATCATTAACTATGTAGCCGCGAGCTAATATGGCTTGTGTGGTATATGGTGGTGACCAATATCGTAGCTCGTTTAAAGGAATCCTATTTTAAAATCTCGAAGTAAAGTATTCTTAGTTTTAAGTTCGCTGGTACCAGAGGCCGGAATGATCTTCCCCCTCTAACGCGCAATCCCTCGACTTGTGTTGCTTCTTTGAATGCAAAATGGCGAATGTAACTAGGCTAAGCTAGCTAGACTAATTATATATATATATATATATATTTTATTTCATTGGTGGCAAACGAACATGTGGGTCACCTGATGTTAAGTGATCATCGCCGTCCATGGACACTAACAACACCAGAGGAGTTGCAAGTGCGTTGCCACCCTTTGGGGGGAAGGGTTATGGGAGGGAGAGGGAGAGTAGAGGCGAGAGGGGAGTGGAAGTGGGCCTCCGGCGCTCTCACTGACCGAACGAAACGCAACAACGTAAGCACTGTTACTTCACGTATGAGAGGGTGGTAGTACCCCGGACGAGCCGACCCATTCATGCTGAAACCAGTAATAGTTTCAGCGTGGCTCTACCACCATTCAATATGCATGAGTTAGTGAGACACATGTGTATGTCAGTATAAGTTGTGCTTAGCCTTGTCCTTGTGCGCTATGCCTATTATATTTGGAGGGTGAGGATTAGTTTTCGGCAGAAGACGAAGCCATCGCTTCGACATTTATCATTGCATATTATAAAACAAAGTCCCCTACCGCGTCTGTCTGTCTGTTCGCGATATACTCAAAAACTAATGAATGGATTTTCATGCGGTTTTCACTAGTAGATAAAGTGATTCATGAGGAAGGTTTGGATATATAATTTGTGACGTTTTTTTTAAGTAAAACTTCTTTGGGCGCGACTAGGAGGTAACTGGACGACAATGCAACGGAAGTCCGTTACGGCACTATGGCGTTATGTTTCTGTAGCATCCGGTTTTTAAATATTTTTGATTTTGTCAATAATCAGTTTATGAAAAAATTAAATGAAAATGAAAACAAAACATTAATTATACAATAGAATTAATTATAGATAAATGTATAATTTTGTCGTTTTACAAGCACTGTCTCAAAGTCTAAAAAACGAAGTAAAGTTTAGTCGATTTTGGCCGTTATTATCGTCAAATCATAAGGTATATTTTCGTAGAGCGTCGTGGAGAAGGTCGAGTACCGTTCGGCTGGACCAAATCAGACCGTAGCCACCAGATCCGCATGGATTGATTCACAAGTGTTTGGCTTCTCGCGAGCCATCAGAGCGTTCGGCGTCGACAGGTTCAAGAAGAACTGCTCGCAGATGGTGAGATATGTTTTTTTACAATCCAAGCTCAGTGAACTTACTGAGTTTCCACATTAGGGTCATTGAAACACAGACTCGGAATAACGATGATTGCTATTTGAGGGAGATTGGTTGAAAATTGCTGTCGTACCGTCCAGAAGGAACTAAGTACTTGGATTTGCATTAGTCGATCGCAAAACGCGAGTTACTGTGTCGAGGTTTTCATCATACTTATAATAGAATGGTAGCTTAGTATTGAAATACAGATTTAGAACAATATTAAGTGGTGAGTGAGGTATAATGGTTGAAGATTGCTATTGTCCCGTCCAGAAGGAACTAGAATGTTTCGGTTTTGACGTTTTGCATATGTTCAATATCTTGTTGCAGTAATCTTGTATGTACTTTGCGTCTGATGTTAAATAACCAACTACTAACTATTACTATCTGTTTTGTATACCTGTTGAATTAGTATTCAAAGTCGTGAAAGTATCATATTTCATTATATTTTAATAATTTGGCACTAAAAACATTAATTATTGTAGTATACTCTAATTTGACGATAGTATAATATTATCTCTCGACTTTATTACCGCCCTTCTGTAGAGATGGGACGCTTTTTGACAACATAGAAATTGAATATCGATTACTACTATCGAATCAAATCAGTAATTGTTATTTATTATTTCTTGTAAATTATAATACCACTTACAACTCAAAGTGTGGGTGAAAGGGGTATATCTAAAAAAATGGAATGTGACCAGTGTGTTTTACGAAACGCGCATAATTATATTAAGACAAATCAAAGATCTGAAAGCAGAAATAAATAGTTACAAACATTATATCTGCAATCGTTTAACACCGCAATTAATTTGTGTGTCGCGTCCCTAGTTGAAGCTTTTGACAGGTGTCATCGTGACCTTTAATTTGTCCCAATAATAAATAGTAGTGACCTGCTATATATTAATAATGAATGACGTTATGTTATCTAAAAATAATTAGCATCATAAATTTGGTCCGTTATTTTGCTGTTCAATATTTTGGTGCTCTGTATTTATTGCAACTTGACAATAATGAGACGATCTCGATTAGAATTATTCGTTGTTCGGAACATGATTTTCAGTATGAGAAACGTGTAATGCTCTCCCATTTCACTCACATCGATTTTTAGATAATCTTTGCTTGTTTGCACTAACGATGACGTCAGTCGACCGTTGTCATTGCTATGGTCTTTAATGCAAGAATTATGTATCACATTATTAGTTGTTGGTTGATAACCACATTTATATATAATTGTGTGAAAGTGCCAATAAATAAAAAATATATATAAAAGTTTAATATAAACAGGTAAACGGCTTCAATCATGTGCTGCACGGTATGTTCCCACGGCAGGGCGCCCAGCATCTCACTCCAATGTCACACACTCTTAAAGAGATGCGTGAAGCGGCCGCGAAGGCCACAGACCGAGCCAAAGCCAACGTATTATCCTCCGTCCAGAGGACGTAACATGACGACTGAACACCACACCGACCGGTCCATACCGGCTCTATCGATATCGACGAACGAATTATCGATATATAAAAAAATATATTTCCGGTCGATACGGTTCAATCACACGTGATTAGTGTTGTGCGACATACTTTAAACTTATGGATGTGTAAATTCTATTTTCGATGGAAATAGGGTTGTTGATGGCGATTTATTTTTAACATAATGTTGTATAGCACTTCCACTTGTGTAGTATTTATGGTTTTTGCTATAAAAACAAGTTTAGAACATTTGATGGGGTAGTAGAAATTATATTAAGTGGATACACTTTGCGTGTAAAGAAAAAAAAATTAGATATTTTCGATAAAAATTCTGTTCAATTATTTACATTTATTTATTTACTTTTCACATTGCCAATTATCTATATAATTTTGAAATAGGGCTTCCATTGGAACATAATTAATTATTCATCTTAGTATTTCTTATCTAATTTGTTTATTGTAAAATAATCATAGACAAATTAGTTTTTTATGGTAAGTATATGAATTGTCAAAAAATGGATGCCAGAAAGAATTTTGTAAATTAAAAAAAAATGAAAGATTATTTCGTATATTATAAAAAAAATACCACTACATTCTGTTGTTTAAACATGTTATTAATTTCTATGAAATGTATTAATATATTCCAACTATTTCATTTTTAACACTGCCTCTGACATTTATTGTTAAAATACTAGTAAAACATTTGTATTTGTTAAGTGCGGCACTTTTTTTTTAAATACACCAATAATACATGACAACATATTTTATATATTTAATTTAAAGAAAAGTATGTCTAATTAAATATCTGTGTCATTTCCACAGCTATAGTAAACGCGGTTTCTCTAATTTTGAAACTAAATCACTTTTATTTTATTTAATCCCGATCATTATCGGTCGATCACGGATTAAATTGCCATGTAATGAGATTGTATTCAGTTTTTGAGTGATTAATATTTTGTCATCCTTGCATGTGATATATGTTCAATTTGTCCGATAATTGCTATAGAAAATTGCTTTGATACAATTGTATTTTCTAATTAATTAATATATTGTCGTCGACAAACCAAAAGGTTAATAATATTTAAAAATCAAATACTCCGAATACCGCTTGTAATTGAGTTAAGTAAATAGGTTAAATTGACTTTTTTTTAAATTCAAATCTCGTCTCAAACATTTTTGTATAAAATTCTGCTCAATAACCTACTTATTGGTTGTTGTCTGAAATATACCAGGTGACTGTTTAGACACTCGCAGTATTCTAGGATATGACATTTCATGATCACATTTACCGTATAAAATAAGAATATTAAAACAAATATGAATAAACAACCAAGAAAACCTAAGTTACAGTTTGTTGTAAGAGTTTCAAAAGTATAGCTACAAACGTGTAAATAAAATAATAAACCTAAGTGCAATGACCGGTCCTAAACGCTACAATGGGCGACCCGAAGTAAATAACTTTCGATAGTAACACGGGCAATAAACCCTTTTGTTTTGTTCCTGACGTTCCCTTTCAAATAAAAGTTAAATCACCCGACGGTTATTGACGCTGTGCTTTAACATAGACGCGTAGAGGATTGTGTATAATTTTTGTATTTTTCTAGATAATTAGGTCAAATATTAAACACCTATTTTTTTATTGATTTAGAAAGAGAATCGATTACAGTGTCCACCAGAAATATTGCTCCTGTCTAAACAGTCACCTGGTATATTTATGTAGATGAAAGTTTATGTTTATTAAATATATATATTTTTTAAAGTAATCCACATGTAATCAGAAAACCTCATACAAAGTTTAAAACTAAGCTTGAATAAGAAAGTTAGTTTGACCGAGTAACATTTTGTGTTTTCCTTGTTATGAAAAAAAATACTGTTGAATACCTCACTGTAACAAGTATTTTACGTTTTATTCCCATTACAAATGCTACTTGTACCTTCAACCACATTCCAACTGTGGGAATTTGATATAATGCGTATTCCTGCTATAAACTCTCAGAGCGGGTACTGTCAGTTTTACTTGAGGAATGATTGTTTACATGACAATATTGGTTGATCTGCTCGCGGAATGCATTACAACTACATATTTGTAATTTATGAATGTACACTTATTTGTATATCAGCGTAAAATTATATTGATGAAATCATTGACATATAAAAAAAAGCAAGACACACGGTCTCGAATAAAAGTAGCGCTCAAAACCGTCTCCCAAAAACTTCCCAATATACATACGTGGTTATAGTTATGCTATAAACCTATTCTTTTGCAAATTCAACTTTACCTAAATGATTTAAAGTCGTTTTTGCAAGGACGCAAGCGACGCGAGACTATTTAAAATGAGTGCATAATCCAAAATTATGCACTTATTTTTGTGTGCCGGTTATGAGACGTGCATCTTGGGCATTGATATACAATGGATGAAATAGTGGATATTATATTGAAAAGAGAAAGAGCGAGTGCTAATTTTTAAATTGTATCTTGAATTTTTGTCACAATGATTTTTTTACATTCCTTTCATGTCTTGAATTTTGAAAAATGCACTTCTTCAAATAAAAAGAAAATATTATATTAATTTTATCTGCGTAAAGCAGAAATTTATTCAATAATATGGAATAATATTATGTATTTGATACCTTCTCATAATACTATTCATATTGTAATATGAAAGAACAATGTAAATATATATTTTCATAAATCATGTGTAGTCTAGTCTGTTTGGTATAAAATTAAAATTATATTACATGTGTTGAAAACAAGTTGTTAATCTTCTGTTCTCAATGTACAACAAGTTAACGCATTTTAGATATATTCTCACATTAAAATCCTTTATTTAATCTGTTTTACAAGAAACTTTTGAATAAGTTTAGGAAAATAGTAAAAATTAGATGTTATATGGAATTAGTATAGTGTGGGGTTGTCAATAAAAAAAATAGTGTTATAAGATTTATATTGATGAAACTGTATATTGTTATTTTTTTAGTTTCAAAATGGATTAATTTATCCTTTTTTGTTGATAACCTTGAAAGTTGCCAATTTGATATCAGATTATGCTGTATTACATGTTTGATACAAAATCATTTGTAGTTTTAAATTAGTATTAATTAAAATATTCAATTGTAAGATCAATAAATGAGTCTATATTATTTATGGCTTTTATTTATGATTCCCAAAGCACTAAGAACTAGATCATTATTAAAACATTCTCCTGTTTTTAAATTAGTAATATTGGGTATTCTTTTTTTAAATTAATTTAAAAATACAAACTTTTTCTATGAATTTTACTCAACACTAGACTGAAAGTACTGGCCACAAAACACCTACACAAATTAAAGTTAGAAAGGTAGTTTACGATGATACTTAAGTTTTTTCTTAGTATTATTTTTGGCAACCAATCTTTTAGGTTATTACTGCCTTTGTCGAATAGGTAATAATATTACAAGTTTCTTGTGATAATTCCAATGTATATCAAGATGGTGGCTCCCTTATTAGAACTTTCCATTCGACTCCCTTGGTGTTGCAAGTGTCTATGGACGGTGGTGATCACTTAAGGTGACCGAGCTGTTCATTTGCGTCCTATGACATAAAAAATAAAAGTTTTTGTGATATCTCAGAATTCATGCTCCATGGTATTATTTCCTATCCACTCCACTTATGTACAGTAACTGAACTATATTGCGTAAAACACCACCAATATTACAATTTATACAGTCAACTCAAAATTATGAAAAATTTATAAAATCCACTACATTAGGATAAGATCCAACCAAAAACTCATTTTTGAAGTTATAGGCATGAACATTGACTTTGCCAGTTGCTTACAGTCCATTAAAAAAGTTTACGTGATTTCAAAGCTATAGTTTATCGCATGTTATGGTTCACATAAAAACTATTGAACAATGAAATATTCAATCTATTTTGTTGCTAGAAATTAAATAATATCAGAACTATACATTTGTTTATTATGCACACATAGTAACATTTTAAATAAAACTAATTAATAAATAATCACTTTATCTTGATTGCAGCTCGTAATCTAGCACTTCGACTCCTCGGATTTGCTTCAACTTCTTCATCAGTTGGTACATCAACATGTTTATTGATTACTTTCCATGGTGTGTCTAAAAGTTCATTTATAGTGTCCTGGTTTTGTACTAACAATGGATTTAAGTATTTCAATGGCACAGGATTAGCAACTTCGTTAACTATATTTCCTGATATATGCCTTTTTATTATAGTATCCTCTAAGGAATGAAATGATATAGTAACTAATCTTCCATTAATTTTCAAATAGTATTTAGCTAGAACCATCCCATGGTTTATCTCATTCAACTCGTTATTGACAAATATACGTAGTGCCTGGAAAACTTTTGTTGCATTCGATTGTGGTCTTTGAAGTTTATCTAATCGTATTTCATCAGGACAACATGAATTAACAATATCAACTAATTCTTGTGTAGTCTCAATATTCTTGATCATGTACCTTGCTTGGATTATTGTTTGGGCTATCTTTGCTGCTTTTTTTTCTTCACCGTAGATTTTAAATATTTTATAGAGTTCATGCTCATCAGCTGTGGCTAACACCTCACGAGCAGTGATTTGATCAGGGTCCCTCCCAGCATCCATCCTCATGTCTAATAAACCGTTCTTGCTTATGGAGAATCCTCTCTCACTGTTATCTAACTGCATTGATGAACAACCAAAATCAAACAGTATACCATCAATTGAACACTGTTTTATTCCATTTTCTCTTAGGAGACTTGGTATTTCACTGAATTTGCCTAAAAGGGGTGTCACTCTATTGGGGTACTCTTCCGCAAGTTTTATTGATTTCTCATAAGCTATAGGATCTCGATCTAGAGTTATAAGTCTGCAGTCAGCAGACTCTAGGATTCTCCTTGAATGTCCACCAGCTCCGAAAGTCATATCTACATATAATTCTCCATCTTGGGGGTTGATGTATTTAATTGCTTCATTTAACATTACAGGCGTGTGCTCTTTGTATTCTGACACAGTGCTAAGTTTTCGACGATAAGTATAGAGGAAATTTGATTTAAGTAACTTTTTAAACATTTTTAATCCTTGTTAAATATTTTCCTGAAGAAACCTTTATTTTCCTCTTTCAAATAATGAAGAACTTCATTCGACAGTATTAGGTTACACTCCTCAGTACTGAGTCCAGTGGCTGTACTGTTGGATGTCCGTTTATATTTGTGTTTATAATGATTGTCAGCTATTTTATTTAGTGAAGTGTATTGTTTGTTACAGAATTCGGTATCTAAATTCTGTTTTTCTGGTGTTTCGAAGGCAATTTTGACTTTATCTCTGATGAATTTACCAAGATCTCTGAAAATAAAAGGTTTTATATCAATAAAATACCATATAATGTTTTTATCTTAGTGAATACGATATAATTCTCATAGACATGTACATTTCAATTTAAGAACATTGCAAGAAATAAATATAATATTTTTACAATTCTGATAACCTAAATTAGTACTAACCTATCGCCTTTAGTAGCGTCTAGAGGCCATTTAGCTATTAATTTCGTGAATTTTTTGTACTGGGTAGTCATCGCTTATACGTATTTCACATCATTTTGTTATAAATATAAAATAAAGAAAGGTTAGGTTACTATTTATATAAGACTTATTTCTTTCAATAGTATTTCACTGTCTATCTACTAGGGATGCATCAGAATGATAATCGATGTAATGTTAATCGATAATCAAATTAATATAGATAAACCAATATTCCAAACAATATTAAACGTATCGATACGTCTAAAATCGTGGATCATTTTTTTTAAATTAGAGTGTAGTCCGGTGCATTTTTTTTAATTTATTACGGCCACTGGATACAAGTCCTTTAAGCCTAACTAAGTATTATAAGTTATCTTAAATAAAGTGTACAATATTAAAAGTTACACCTTTAACATACATTGTAAATGTGTTAAAATTACAGTAATTGTACAGTATCTATAACAAAATTATATATAGGTTTATAAAATAATGAATTTGCTAAAAGCAATTGTAATTCATTCGGAACTTCAATGTTATTAGAAATGTTTTCAAGCTCTGTTACTAAAATAAGACGTTCCATTTTAAATTTTCCACAGTTCATAATAATATGTTGAAGATCCGCAGTTTTATTACAAAAGTCGCATTTATCTTCTGATATAATTTTCAACCTTGAAAGATGCGCAGATGTTCTACAGTGTCCAAATCGCAATCTATTAATCAAAGTAATGAACTTCCTTTCGTCAACTTTAACTTTATAAAACCAGGGTCTGTGCGGCGGGGTGTTCTGTATCCTTGCGTACCATTACCTTTTCTCTGAGTGATAATCCTATAATATTCTTTCCAAATTATTTTAACTTTTTCAGTTAACATCTGAAGGAAATAAGTATAAGCCACTTTCATCTGTGTAGAGTGGTCTTCATTCCACATTCCTCGGGCCGCTCTATCTACAATTTCGTTTCCAGAGATACCAGAATGTGAAGGTACCCATTTTAATGTAATACATTTACCTCTTTGACGTAGCTCAAATAGTAATTGTTTAATAGAATATATGATATGGTTCAAATTAAATCTCATAGAATTATTTTCTAGCGTTAACAATACACTTTTACTATCAGGGGGCTGCATTAGAAATTCGCATCCTAAAATTTAGGTTGAAGGGGGTGAGGGGGGTGGGGGAGGGGACTGACTACATCTCTAAACCACTCTCCCGCCGCGGAAAGTTATAGTTACTGAGATATTCATGATCAAAGTTTTGAAATTATGTCGCCTCCGAACAATGATTGATTATTTTGTATATCTACAACATGATGATTTTTAAGTTTAAATTCAACAGTTTGTACAATACTATGTCTATATATTAGTAGAGCAAAAAATGATTGCTGTAAAAATGAAAATTTTGTGGAAAAAAATAAATTTGAAGTATTTAAAGCTCTTGTAACAGTACTAAAAATTATAGTACCTTTGTATAAAAAAGGTTAAGTTTTCAACTAAAACAAATAATAACTTGAATGAGACTATGTATATCTAGGCATTAAGGAATAAATTATTGATGGAAAGTTTATGCTTTTCCATCAATAATTTATTCCTTAATGCCTAGATATACATAGTCTCATTCAAGTTATTATTTGTTTTAGTTGAAAACTTAACCTTTTTTATACAAAGGTACTATAATTTTTAGTACTGTTACAAGAGCTTTAAATACTTCAAATTTATTTTTTTCCACAAAATTTTCATTTTTACAGCAATGATTTTTT
>MU158742.1:648319-725337 GCA_015888305.1 Antheraea pernyi | reverse complement strand
CTCGTTGGATATGTCAGTAGGAACAAATCTGTTTACACCTACTTTTTCCATAAGATGTGCAGGGATGAAAGATCTGAACTTATTTTTGTTCAGGAAGTTGTCCAATTTTAAAAAGTTATTCGCTGCAGATGCTTTCTTGAAAGTTACTCCTATTTTATAGGCATTAACTCTATAAATACTAGTAAAGCCTTTAACATTGTCAGTAAATAATTGTGTAATTTTTAGAGGGTTCTTGTTACCCAATTTTTCCTTTTCCTTGGATTCAAGGTATACTGTATACTCATTGGAGCTATTATTTTCCAGAAACAATCTTGTATAGTTCGTTTTAAAATATACTTTGTACTTATCTTCATTTTTCAATCCTGTCACTTCAGTACGAACTCTTTTTCGATCAAATGCCGTGAGGACTCGTCATCTTCACCATCACTTTGAGTCCCCATGTTTGGAGACTACTAAATTAAAGTTTTAACCGATAACGGCAAATTTATATAGTTAAACAACGAAAAGAAAGAATAAGGTTTTGAACACACATAAAAAGCGCGCGCTTAGTTTGACTTCCCGCCAAAAAGTCTCCATTAGTCCGGTGCAATTGTAAAGGCATTGCCAGGATAACAGTGTAGTCAGTTCGAAAAAAATAATTAGATACAAATAAAACCATATAATAACGTAGATTATATTCATAATTCAAAAAAAGCTCCAAAATAATTTTTTTCATGAATAGATCCACATAACTCTATTTGATTCAATTTAGAAGCCTCCTTTTTAGAAAGAATCACCATCCCTACTATTTAGGACTACTTTTAGACTTTACTACTTTTAGAATTTACTATTTAGAATCAGTGCTACCGGATGCGAAGTTCAAAAGTTTCTAAATATTGTCAATATTTTAAAGTCTATAAATATTATAACAAAAAAAAAAACAATAAACCTTTCAGAAAAGTTTACTCAAAAACGTACATTGTTTATTTCTTATTTCTATACGAGTACTTTTATTCGCGTTCTTATCGACTATAGTATTTTTATGGGCTGATCTGTAAAATTTTAATTTTAATGTATTAGTTTATTAAAGCGTTAGAAATTGGAGTAAAATAATTGTTACCAATTATAGTTATATCAGGTATATTAAAGTCTAAGGGTCGAAATTAGACTAAAAAATGTTAAAGGCTACATTTTCACCAAGAATTGACAGCAGAGATTGACAACTCTAGAGTTGTTCACTTCAAGTTAGTTACAAATTGGTAAAAAATCGTTTTTAAGCTAATGTTAAATTGATTTTCCAGATAGATAAAATATTATTGTAGAAACTGGGTAACCAACGGTTAAAATGAAACTGAAGAGAACGATTGCTGTTCAGTCTTACCTAAAATAAATAGATTTTATATTGTTATTAAATTCTTAAAATTTATTTGCTACTAGCCGTAACCGCAGCTCCGCACGCGTTTTTTAAATTACAGAACTCTTTAAAGACAATTGTAAGTACGACGCGCACGCCACTAAAAGTAACATGTAACGTGTACAGTAGATATATAAATACAAAAAGCGTACTAAATGAGGTTTATCATCAGCAACACATTTGGAACCTTAACCCACTATATAACTACCTCAGTGCTCACTTACACTGTATAAGGAACAAACGAAACAATAACTTAAAATATTATTATTAAGATTTACATTTTACATTATATTTAATATACATTGCCATTATTATAATTAAGATTTTGTGACTATACAAAAAAATAACGCTTGTCTGTTCCGCAAGAAATTGTATTATGGAACACTTTACGTAATATGTTTATAATCTAAGATCTTTTTAGGAAGACCTTTTTTTTTTTTCGAACTGACTATGCTATTGACTTGGCAAGGTCTTTACAGCTTCACCGGACTACTAAGGCCGAGCGCTTAGGGCACTCAGCCGATTTTGGTTTTGGGTAACATACACAAGGGTGCACGCACACCTCGGCTTGGGCTGTTTCCTGGAAAAAGACACGTCTGTCCTAGCTAACTATTCTAAGCTATTCATACATATATACATTTGTGAACCATACAATCGAAATTGCATGATTCACAAATGAATACGTGTATATCGGATTGAAACGAACTAAAACTATTCGATTCAGTTCGATGAGGGAAAAAAAAACAAAACCCTCCCACCATGTGTATATATGTGCACGTGTGTGAAAGAGATGATCTCATATGAGTGTTCAAGTGATGTAGGTGAGTCACTGTATCGCGAAAATAATATCAAGAGGGCTCCGCGCGGGGACGACCTAGGATCGAGATATTATTGAGAACCGCGAAGTGTGCGGGAGCTAATAGGGAACGATTACAAAAGCGTGGGCGCAACACGCATTTTATAAGATTGAATTTAAATTTACTAACGGTGACGGCACCGAAGTCTAAAAATAGACATAACAAAAATTATTATTATTATTGAACGGTTATTTTAGGGGAAGATAGACGTAAATACACGATTTACTCTATCTTATATGAGTTATTTATTTTGAACAGCTGCGCGCGCGAGCCGTTGTAGTGTAGCCGCGATGGCTGGAAATCTATGGATTGCCGTGACGGCACCTAGTAGCGGATTACGAGAGCACTCTTCGTACGCCGAGATCTCCGAGATCTCGTGGAAAATGAGTAGTTGACCTGCGTAGTCAATACTCGATAGGGAAAAGGAGTATGCGGGGTCATCCTGTGAAGGATTAGCCGCCGGAGGTTTGGGAGTGTGCTGGGACGCGGGTTTAGGAGCCCACGGAGCCTGAGGGGCCCGGTAGGGGTGGGGGGGCGCACTAGTCGCGGGTACGGACGCTGCCGGTGCACGAGACGTGCCCGGCAGGTTCGGGAAGGCCTCTCGAGACATGAGAGGCGGAGGTCGAGGACGGGCGGGGGCAGCGGCCGTCTTAGACGGCGACGCCTGCCTGGGGTATCGAGGGCGCTTTGTGCGCGGGGCGCGGGGACATCCGCGATAATTCGCGGTATGGCCCACGCCGCGGCACAGAACACAGCTCGGAGGGTCGGAGGCGTCTTTCGTGCGAGAACACTCCCTAGTGGAGTGGTCGCCGAGGCACTTAACGCACCTGGGTTTCAGGCGACAGTTTCGTGCGGAGTGTCCGTACACCTGGCAGTTGTGACACTGCGAGGGCACAGACGTTTTGCGCGGCGGCTCGACTATGACGCCGGAGAGGCCGCAAAGGGATGTAAGATTAAAAATCGCTTTCCCCTGAGGGGTGCGATCGAGGACAACGAGAACCATATCATATGGAGCCCTGGTGCGCGGAGAGCGCATACGATGAACCTCGCGAACAGGAATCTTCTGTTCCTTGAGGTCGTCTGAAATGTCGTCAGTCGGGAGTTCTGAGGGGACTCTACGGATCACAACCCGTAGTTTACGCTCCTCTTCGAGAGAGTGCGTGAAATAGCCCCACTGGTTGTCCCGAAGGAAACGAGTGAGGTTGCGATGGGCGGTGGACGTGGCTACCTTCACCTGAATACCTACAGCGGTATTCACGGCGGAGGTGTAAGGGATACCTGCCGTTTCCAGCAGGCTAGAAATCTCAACCCAAGACGCTTTGTCTTGGATCGTAACGGGGGGCGGTGGGCGGGGCTTCTTGCCCGAAACTGCGGAACCCGCAGCCACGGGCGAGTCGGGTCTAGAGGGCGCTGGTGTCGCCTTTGGCACTTTCGCGCCATCGACGTTTGCGATCTTTTTAGAGGGCAATTTGTCCTCCGGATCGGAAGGTGAGTTCGGGCGCTTCTTGTTCTTGCGCGGTTTGCGGTGCGTGACGGTGGTGAAGCCATCGTCCGCAGCAGGGGCTTGCTCAGCCTGAGGGGCTTGCTCGGCAGGGGGATCCTGCTGAGCAGGAGGGTCTTGCTCCATGTCGGAGCCGGAGTCGGAGTCATCGCTATCGCGATCGGCTGGGATTGGGAAGTTGTTGGAAGCCTCGATCTTGGCATAGATCGAGGGAGCGGGCTTCGAGGAATGAGGGAGCTCGGTGCGACGCTTTGCAGCGTACGCATCGTAATCGTCTACGAGACGAGGACAGATAGCGGCTATGAAGCCGCGGAGGCTAATGAGCTCAGTCTCTAAGAGACTGATCTCTTGTTCAGCGGCCATACCGGGGCCTGAGGAGGGGAGTGGGGCGGGAGAGGACATGTGAAACCTCCCTGCCAGAGGGGCAGGGGGGCGCGCCTTACTGAATTTAACGGACTATCCCGAGTCCGGATCAAAGGGAGCTGTTTAAAACTAAACAAAATAGGAAAACAACGCAAATAAGTACCTGAGCGAGACAGGGGAAAAATAACATAAGACTACTTAAATAAACAAACAATAAAAAGAAAATAAATTTAAAAATAAATCACTGAAGAATTAAAGAAATACGTAAATAAATAGATAAACAAAAGAGTAAATAAATAAATATACCAAGAAATAGATAAAGCAATAAATAAATACAAGGAAAGGTCTCACTCAGTTCCAAGAAAAAGAACGCAGGTGCAGCGCACCTGTGAAACTAGCTGTTAACCGTGGTTTCGCCCGCAATGCTATCTCCAAAACGGTTAGACCAGTTTTCACGAAACTTTCACTGGCAGATAGCTGACTTTACAAAAAGTAATTGAATAAATTTTAGTTTATACTAGCTATTAACCGTGGTTTCGCCCGCAATGCTATCTCCAAAACGGTTAGACCAGTTTTTACGAAACTTTCACTGGCAGATAGCTGACTTTACAAAAAGTAATTTAGGCAATTTTAGTTTATACTAGCTATTAACTGAGGCTTCGCCCGCTGTGCTGTCACCAAAACGGTTACATCGATTTTCACGGGATTTTCACTGGTAGATAGCGAACCTAATAAAAAGTAATTGAGGTTATTCTATTTTAGACTAGCTGTTGCCGGCGACTTTGTCTGCATGAAATTTAGCAAGAACTCTTGGAGATTACCCGGAACAAACATACAGACAGACAGACCGACAAAAAATTTAAAAATTGCATTTTTGTTATCAGAAGCATGTATACTTTCATACCCAATCAGTCAAAAAAATTTATTTTGATATTACATACAGACACTTCATTTTTATTATATGTATAGAAGATCATAATATCAATTAACAATATTTGCAATTAAAGTTAGCGTCAAGATTTTAATTGTTTGCTGGATTTTTATCATCAGAAAATAGACTAAAATACTCATTATCAGTAAATATAAATTTGCTATATATTCTAACTATTGTAGTTGGTTTGCGTCCATTTGTGATAGTAGATTGCTATCAATTACTAGGCATTTTGGAGTTCCAATAGTAGTATGTTGTGGTTATTGTTCCATGCTGTTTTCATATTGATATACATATTCAATTTTTTATTTTACGAGTAATGATTAAAAAGAATACGTATAGGCATAATAGTTTAGGTTTAAAATAACTGAAATCTGGAGTGATTTTTAAAGACTCACTTGCATTTGACAGTTTAATCCGCCGCGATGGCCGCGATCTACGATAATTTTACTTCCGTAAACGTGAAATATGTGTTTAGTAAATTTGTTTGTTTGTTTGCTATTATTAATATTGTACAATGTTTAAAGTACATAGCTAGACGAGGAGCAATGAAACATTTCGTGTTAATTGTTTAATCATACCGGAACCATAACGCCATCTGGTTTTTCCTTCAACAGTTAAATACAATCTGGGTAAGAATGAGTGACAGGTCAACTCTAGCTTACCGGATCGCGATACCTACACAACCCTATGCCACTTAAATGTAAATATAATATATACATATACATATATATATATACATATAAATGTACATATAATATTTTTATGAACAACTAGCTGATCCGCGCAACTTCGTCTGCGCCCAATCGGTTATTACCGGTTGCAATTTCATTGGTAAGAAATGTCTTCCCGGTATCCCCTGAGTTGCGCCTGTAGCCTTCACCTCCACGCCCCATACTATCCCCGCAACAAAGCAATAATTTTACCGGCTTATAGTTTTTAGGTTATTATCTTCTAAACAACTTCATCAGTTAACATGTTAAAAAGTAAACTTTATCGTCATGAAATTTTCATTTTGGTATTTAGCTATTTGTTTTAATAAGAATTTGTAAAGTACGTATACATAAAACCTATATCGAATAACTTTAGTAATTTGTAGTTAGTAATTGTAACATTTATTTTCTTTTTCATTCACATAAAAACAATCTACTCGTTTGAGATATTAAACTTAGACATGTACGGTGTTATTACAAAAAAATCGCTCAATGTTCACCATCTTGCTCTTTTGTCTAGCTTTGGTTAGGTTAGGTTAGACTTGTGAAAAAGGATAACGCGAACTTGCCTCATGAATCATGAAGTCATGAATTTAGCGATGAATTTTATTCCTTTATTTCAAATCATTCCAGCAACCGACGCTATGTTATAGAATTTTGCTAATTCGAATTACATTTATTGTGATCAAGTATTGAAAATATATATTTAACTAAATAAAACGTAGTCTAATGTACCTTTCTAACAGTGAAAGAATTTTCAAAATCGGATAAGTAGTACCACAGATTACCCCGAACATCCAAGCTCACTAACTTCAACTTCAAATTTTTAATATTGGAGTTTCATAGATATGAATTCTACAAGTGTCAAGTGGAGAACCACTTTATAGGTAGTATTAAATTTTTATTATATAATTTAGTTCTTCCAGATTAGGCCACTGAGATTCATAAAGACAAATAGACCACTTACATACTTCATGCCTTAAATAAATATATATTTACATAATAATTACTGTTAGTTATTGTATGTAATATGTTAAAGTTTAATTTTGTTAAAACACATACGGTGTAATTACAAAAAAGTTAAATACGTATTGAACCCTGGCTTTAAAAAGGTCTCGTATTAAATGCACCGTGGTCGCTGAATGTTCGCCATCTTGCTCTTTTGTCTCGCTTTGGTTAGGTTAGGTTAGGTTAGACTTGTGAAAAAGGATAACGCAAACTTGCCTCGGGCAAGTGCGGTGCATTTTATTCGAAACCTTTTTAAACCAATTATTTAACTTTTTTGTAATAACACCGATAAAGTTAGCCAGAGTATTGACAAAAGGAGAAAATATACACCTTTGTACCTTTGTTAAAATTACACGGACTTAGTATATTCTACCGATGTATTATAAAATATCATACAATAAAATACTAATTGAGCCAATTGAAAAAGATGTGTTCTAGAGTGCCTTCATCCAACTCACATTCACATATTGAGTTGTTCCTGATTCTGGGCTTTGCAAGATGGACTGGACAGCACACATCTATAGATAGATCCTCAGTCTACAGATAGTAGACGGAGCAAACTTGCAACAGTCACGAAATTCTAATGTCATGGCAATGTTATCCTGAATGGAAGCATAAGATTTCCCTTCAATTTGGTGGGAGGATAAATCCTGAAAATAGGTTTTATAATGATCAGAATGTCTGGATATCTTCTTTAGCGATAAGATCAACAGCTTAATTACCCTGATCCCTCTATGTCCTCGTATCAATGCCAGAACTACATAGATTTCTAAACAATGACATTGATGCAAATGGAGTTGATTAATTGTGATAACTGATGTTTCATTTAAATATGTCAAACATTTCAAAACTATATCAAATGTCGTGTAAAAAAATTCAATAAGAACAAAAAGCCCTTTTGTCTCATGAAGGCAAACAATGTTATTTATTAAAAAAACATTTATATATACATACTAGCTAACCCGCGCAACTTCGTCTGCGTAAAATCAGTTGCTACCAGTTTCTATTGTTTTTCCAAACTCCAAAAATCTTAAAAACCTAGAAGCTGTTTGCAGCGACACCAACCGTTTTAAATTGTAAAACCAAGCAGTTCAGCGACCCACTCAAACGCATAATGTTTTCCCAGTACCCCCTGGATAGCTTCTGTGACACTGACGACCGCGCCTCACTTACTACTACTCTCATAGGCACAGTGGTAGCGACAACGCAATAATTTTACCAACTTGTAGCTTTTATGTCGCATTATCTTCTGACCAACTTCATCAATTAACATGCTGTACAAAGTAAACTTTATTTCCACAAAATCTCAATTCTTATTTAGCTATTTATAAGAGGATTTTTTGTAAAGCTAAAGGTAATTAATATTTTTGCTACAAATTTTATTCCTTTGTTTCAAACCATTTAAGCGGTGCACGTCATATTATTTTATTGTTGCCAATGTTAATTACAATTGTGATACATTATTCAAAATATAAATTTTTGCCAAAATAATAAGTTATCTTTAACACTGAAACAATAATACATCTATCTACTTCTACCTTTCAGACATAATTTTCAAAATCAGATCAGTAGGACCAAAGATTATTACCCCGAACACCCAAACTTTACCTGTCTTTCCAATATTAGTATAGATATAGTATTGAATGGCAACTGCAAACGCCTAAACTAATTATTCCAATCGTAAATTAACAACCCTGCACCCAACAATTTCAATACTCATCAGTATTTGGAAAACAAATTTTATCGAATATCGAAACAACACATGTACTGACAAAACTCTGTTAGATACTTTTGAGACTTATTTTCTATATCGCAATATAATATTGTGTAGGTTTATGTTTTCTAAAAAAACTTCTGACTTTGATTCTGGTATCACTCATTGTTTAGCAACGTAATAGGTATTTTTTTGAAAACAAACATAAGGCGACTCAATTTTTGTCTTGTGCTCCATATCTTGTTACTTCTGGGTAGGTTAGGTTAGAAGCCGGCAATATTTTTACAGGACAATCATTAGTAATTTTTGGTTCTAATATATATATTATATATAATAAATATATATTTGGTTATATTTGAACCCAACGCAATACGTCTAAATAGCTTTAAAATTGTATGTCACTTTTTTGGAACGTATAATGAGTATAGTGTGCTATCCTTAAAAGATAAATATATGCTCTCACAGACAATTTTACACGCTACTAAATGATTATCACAATCCAGATCAGTAATTTCGGACTGTTAGCGACGCAGCGAAAATGTAAACGAAATATTTAAAATGTGTTGGCGCGCACGTAATAATATCGGTCTGACGCCATATAGGGCACTGTGAGGACAATTATAGTCTACCCAATTTTTTGTATTAATTTGTGTTTTTTATGACAAGTATTGTATTAATTGTTTTAAAGCTAAAAAGCATATATAGGAATAAAAATGAACGTAGAATCTTTCAAATTGTAAAAGTAAACATTCTGTATCATATTACGTAAAATGTTAAAACTTGTGAATTTTTTTAGTTTATTATGTGTTAAACGATGTATAATTATAATAAAATAGCAATAAAAACTAATGAAAATGTATAAAAAGGCCAAAAAAGGCAAAGTAAAAAAAAATAGGATAAATAGAATTTCGTTGTAAAATCATATGTTTTTCGTGTATAACTTAGGTATTTATCATATAATAAATCTAATTATTGCATTGTATCTAGCCTTCCGAGACCAACACGTAATTATTGTAATTATAATTAAGAAAATATTTAGTAAAATATCGGTAAATGATAGTGAAAATAAAAATGTAAGCAAGTAAAAATCGTAAGAGCCACCGCGGCTCTCATTACGGTATAGCCTCGAACTACTTAAGCTCGACCTTCCTCGAGCGAATGAGTGAAGTAGCTGAACTTGTTATCCCGAAGGAAACGAGTTAGATCTTTATGGACGGTAGGGTTCGCGACCTTCACCTGGATACCGACAGCTTACTACGAGTTGTCATCCGTAGAGTCCCCGCCGAAATCCCAACCGATGACATCTCCGACGACCTCAACGAAAAGGACATTCCTGTTCGTGAGGTACACCGCATGCGCTCTCCGCGCACGAAGGCACCCTACAATATGGTGTTAGTCGTTCTCGACCGCACCAAGGGAAAGCCATTTTTGATCTCTCGACCCTCTGCGGCCTCTCCGGCATTATTGTCGAGCTGCCGCGCAAAACGTCCGTACCCTCACAGTGTCACAACTGTCAGGTTTACGGACACTCCGCACGTAACTGTCGCCTGAGTCCCAGGTGTGTTAAGTGCCTCGGCGACCACTCCACTAAGTAGTGCTCCCGCTCTCCAACCTCCTCTGACCCTCCGAGCTGCGTCTTGTGTCGCGGCGAGGGCCATACCGCGAATTATCGCGGATGTCCCCGCGCCCCGCGTACGGAGCGCCCCCTCTACCCAAGACAGGTCTCCCCGTCTAGGACGCCCGCCGCCCCCGCCCGCCCTCGACCTCCGCCTCTCATGACCCGCGAGGCCTTCCCGAGCCTGCCGAGCACATCTCGTGCACCAGCAGCGTCCGCACCCGCGACTAGCGCGCCCCCCGCCCCTACCGGGCCCCTCAGGCTCCGTGGGCTCCTAAGCCCGCGTCCCAGCCAACTCCCAGACCCCAGGCGGCTAATCCTCCACAGGATCACCCCGCTTATTCCTTTTCCCTATCGAGTATTGATTACGCAGATCAATTACTCATTTTCCACGAGATCTCGGCGATCTCGGCCTACGAAGAGACCGTTAGGAATCCGCTACTAGGTGTCGTAACTGCGATTCATAGATTCCCAGCCATCGCGGCTACACTACAACGCCTCGCGCGCGCCGCCGTTCAAAAATAAATAAAACGACCGACTAATAATAATACTTTCTGTTATTCCGGCGCCTACGCCGCTCAAGTAACTAACTATAAATTCGATCTTTTAACATGCGTGTTTGCGCCCACGCACGCGTAACTTTTTTTTTTTTTTTTTTTTTTTTTTTTTTTTTTTTTTTTTTTTTTTTTTTTTTTTTTTTTTTTTTTTTTTTTTTTTTTTTTTTTTTTTTTTTTTTTTTTTTTTTTTTTTTTTTTTTTTTTTTTTTTTTTTTTTTTTTTTTTTTTTTTTTTTTTTTTTTTTTTTTTTTTTTTTTTTTTTCTCGAACTGACTACGCTATTGGCCTTTTTGGAGGCCTCTACAGCTTCACCGGACTACTAAGGCGAGCGCTTAAGGCACTCAGCCGATTTTATTTGGGCAACTTGCTCAAGGGTGCGCGGCACACCTCGGCTTGGGCTGTTGCTGTTAGCTCGGATCTGACCTAGCTAAACTATTCTAAGCTATTCATACATATACTCGTTTGTGAGTCATACAATTGAGATTGCATGATTCACAAACGTTTACATGTATATCTGATGTGAAACGAACTAAACTACTCGATTCAGTTCGGTTAAGGGAAAAAAAAGTAAAACCTTTTATCTGGACAGGAGTAGAACTTCAACACATGATAGAATCTCTGGACGAAAATAGTAGGAGAGTTGGTTTGGACATGAATCTTTCTAAAACAATGCTAATGACCAACTGTACCAAGTACCCAATATCCATCGACGATGAAACACTACAGTATACAAACCAATACACATACCTTGACAAACAAATAAGTTTCGATAGAGACATCAACGGAAGGGAATTGGAGCGCAGGATACAGCTTACTTGGAACGAATATTGGAGTTTAAAAGAAGTGTTTAAATCCAACATATCTACAAAAATCAAAACAAAATTACTAAGCTCCTTGCCTCATATACGTCTGCCAGACGTGGAAATTCACTTGTCAACGAGGAATAGAGCGTACCATGCTAGAAGTCTGTGTGAACGTCGAATAAATTCCCCTTCGGTGAACGTGCAGTTTGGTGTTGTCCGCCAGCGTCCCGGATCCTTTCCCCTTCACCCTCTACCCTTCCCCTCTCCCTAGTCTCCTACCCCTCCTACCCCCTAGCACCCGTGACTGGGCCCGGTCGTGGGTATTCGGGGGTTCCGTCCCTTTTACGGACATTACATAGAGGGCAAACATTGATTTTTATATATAAAGACTATCAGACACGATCTGAGTTTGTTTCAGTTGCGTTTTGTTATTTTAGCAACAAAGTAAAAAAAAAAATTTTTTTTAATAAAACGATATTCTCAACAACAAAAAAAGAACCAAATCATTGCAAACAAGTTACGTTAAATTATCCATTTTTCATTTAATATACAAATTTATTCTAGTTTATATTTCAATTGAAAAACCAAATTGTGTGTAACAACTAAACGTATTTAATATTTAACGTCAAGGAGGATGGATAACCGATAACCGTTCGTCGTAAGTAATAGACGTCAAAAGTTATAGGAACGTCTTCAACGACTCGTAACGTTAATTCAAATAACGAATAGACCATCTATTAACAATTTAATGGTGGTAGAGCCACGCTGAAACTATTACTGGTTTTAGCATGAATGGGTCGGCTCGACCGGGGTACTACCACCCTCTCATAGAAAACCCACGTTAAGTAACAGTGCTTGCATTGTTGCGTTTCGTTCGGTCAGTGAGAGCGCCGGAGGCCCACCTCCCCTCCCCTCTCCTCTCCCTCTCCCTCTCCCTCCCCTATCCCTTCCCCCAAAGGGTGGCAACGCACTTGCAACTCCTCTGGTGTTGTTAGTGTCCATGGACGGTGGTGATCACTTAACATCAGGTGACCCACATGTTCGTTGGCCACCAATGACATAAAAAAAAAAAAACTATTAACAACTCGTTGAATATAGGAACCAGACGTAATGGGTTCCTTTGATCGATTACTCTATTGCCATTCCCAACAATGCGGTGTGAAAAAATAATAGCTTTACCTATGAAATTGCCGATCTGCAGTACTGGTCATTTCAAATCAAAATAATTTTTGTTTGGCTAAGAATTCTAATTTCAAATTAATTTTATTTTAAAAACATGGAATTTTTTTCCAAAAATAGTCATTAGTGCTACATTTTCATCGCATTTCAATCTTTTTTGTCATCATGGATACGTAAAAATTTCGAGTAATTATGGAATATGAGTACCGTCGTGGCAGCAACGCGTCACAAGCGGCACGCAATATCAACGACTATAAACCAACGCACCACCTGTTATTGGTTTGCTCGCTTCCGTTCTGGGAATTTCGACCTGAAAAATGAACCTCGCGGTCGTCCGAAGACTTTGGTCAACAATGACGAATTAATGGCGATTGTGGAAGCTGATGATACACAATCTACGGCTGAATTAGCGGCAGCTTTCGACGTTAGTGTCAAAACAATATTGGTCCATTTGCGTCAAATTGGCAAGGTAAAAAAGCTTGACAAATGGGTGCCCCACGAACTCAATGATCGCCAGCGTGAAGTACGCGTCGATACGTGCCTTGCACTGCTCAACAAACACACATATGAAGGAATTTTGAACCGCATTGTTACCTGCGATGAAAAATGGATTCTGTTTGATAACCGCAAGCGCTCAGCAAGTTGGTTGGATCCTGGTTCAGCACCTAAACAATGCCCTAAACGAAAACTTACCCCTAGAAAAGTGATGGTCACTGTTTGGTGGTCTAGCGCCGGTGTGATTCATCACAGCTTCTTACCAAACGGGGTGAGCATTACTGCAGATGTGTACTGTGAAGAACTGAACACAATGATGGAGAAGCTGGCACATCTCCAACCAGCATTGATCAATCGCTCGTCTCCGCTGCTCCTGCACGACAACGCGCGACATCATACTGCACAGCAGACGGTCTCCAAGTTGCAAGAACTGGGGTTGGAAGTTCTCCGTCATCCGCCCTACTCACCAGACCTTGTGCCTACAGACTACTACTTTTTCCAGAATTTGGATAACTCTTTGGCGGGGAAAAAATTCAATACCCGAGAGGCAGTACAAAATGCCTTTGAAGAATTTGTTGCCTCCCGTCCAGCTGATTTATTTAATAAGGGCATCAATAAACTGCCACTGCGTTGGCAAAGATGCATTGATTGCATGGGTGATTACTTCGATGAATACAAATGAAAAATAAATGAAAAAAAATCGTTTAATTTTTTTTATACAAAACGGCAATTTCATAGGTAAACACCTAATATTTATTACGGGTCTCATAGGCTGAGTTTTTATTTTTTAAATAGTAAAGTTTACTATCCTATTTATACGCTGATATTTTTAACTATCTAAAGATATCAGTGTAAGGATAATGCTCAATATTAAATATAATATATAATTATTTTGTTGTGTATGATTTATAAGCTCATTGGTAATGAGTTCGGATACCGTGTCGATCAACAAAGTTTGAACTCTGTAGGGAGCTTTCGGTGAAGTCAAGGGGACCTTTGTATAAAGCCCACATGAGAGGCTATTCCTAATAGCAATTTGATTAGCGTGTTATTATATTACGCCATATACTTATATAATATCGTCCTAAATTGTGGACAAAACTTATATTTATGAATTATAAGAAAACTATCTGGTACAAAAATTTAATTAAATGTTATATAACTTTAATGTTAAGTAACTTAGATTACATAAATGGTTTTGTGCTTCGTACTTCATTTCGTGCAATAAAAATTACTTGCATTTAATTTAATACAGTATTTTCGGAGTATACATTTGAAATTAATATTAATAAATTAATAAACGTATGTGGTTGTCAACATAATATTATGATATTCCGCGTGTTATTAATCGACCGTTAACGTATGAGCGTGTTGTATATAAGAGGAAAAAGTAACAGCCTGTCGAATGTTAGACGAAAATGAGGGCAAATCGTATTATTGACATACTGAAATGGGTTAAAGGCGAAATGAGGCCAGACTGTCTTACAACCCGATCCGAGGCCAGACACTGGCTGATAAAAACATTGTATGTTTGTTCTACATTATCGTCGATGATCGTTTTTAATTTTTTGTTGTTATGTTTTACCTAAAGAAGTATGTGGCTAAATGAGGTTGATAATATGCATTATTAGTATCCTATGTACTCTATTAAGTACGAGAGTGACTGTAATTAGATCGCAACGCTTTTTTTTTTAAGTAACAAAGTAGAAGCACTCCAAAAATATAATAAGTGTAATGAAATTAATTTGGACCTAATATTTTGCATTTATTTTTGCAGAAAGTTCGACAAGTGACAGTTAGTACCAAAACGATTAGAACAAGACTTATGGGGGCTAGTATAGGCGTAGGCCCTTTGATCATCGCAGGTTATCCAGGAGCTCGGTGTAACTTTGTTCGCACCAAAATTGGGATGAGGATAATTTTCTTTTAACGCACGATAATGCTCATATTTACACTGGGGCGGAGTACATTAGTGTGGTTGGTGTCCAAGGTTTAGTGTGGTCAGTACGCTCGCCAGACCTAATTACGGTAGAACATGTTTGGAATAAACTGTAAAAACAGATTAAACAAAGAAATCCAGAACCAGCTAACCCAAGGGGCCTTAAACCTATAATGGTTGACGAATGGAACATAATGTTACAAAATTATGTAGATAATTTAATAAAAAGTGTGCTCATACCGATGCTCAGTATTGACAGAAAGATTTTGAAGAAAATAATACTGTTTAGAACAGTATTCAATTTTCATTATGTTGGGTCAAAATTAACTGGAGGACAATGCAACGGAAGTCCGTTACGGCAATATGGTGTCACGTTTCTGTACCATGCGGTTAGATAATAATTAGACATAATCAAAAGGTCTATTAAATTATAATTAATTTTATTCGTTACTTAACATAGTAATCTGTTCGAACAGTTTTATATATTATTTACTTTACAACAAAGAGTTGCTAATAATAAATCCTGTGTTATTTAAGTTCCGAATTATCTGATAGATGGCACTACAGATAATGAAGCTTTGATTTAATTTGTTACTTACTTACATTTAAACCAGATGACAGCACGGTCGCGCATCCATATATACATAATTAATTCTATTGTATGATTTTTATTATTATTAATTTGTTTCTTTTTCGTTTACTTTGATTTTTTTGTCTTCAAAAAGAAAAATTGATTCTATTTATCGAATTTTAATAGCTTATATTGTACAAATAAACTGGTTTTCGTATTAATTTGCTTTTTTTGTTGTATTCCTCTGAATATGTTTAAGAGTGTACATTCAAATTAATCGAATGATTAACATAACACTGTTACATTATTGGGATGCGATAAAATTTCCTAATTTTAAATTCAAAAATAAAGTACTGTGAAATAAATAATGAAAAATGATGAATGGTTTATTTTATATGAGAACAACTGTTAGCCGAGTATGTATACCAAACATATATAAGTTAACCTAGAAACCAGCGCTTGACTCTTAATATCTGCCACTAAAACCCAACACTTATATCTGTTACAATAGTTTATAAAGCTGGTAACTTATATAATTTTGATGCAGAGAATATATTGTATCTAGAGAGTATTTAGGTCTGGCGTTTATATTCTCTATGGATTAGACCTATATTCATACTAATGGAATTAATTTTATAAGCTGGTACGGGTATTTAATAATTTATCTAACTTTAAAAAGGCACTGACACTAGTTGGCAGAACCTAAACTTTAACATGCTACTTAAACTTACTATCCGTCAATTCGATAATAGCCTTTGCGGCTTTGTAGTAAAAACTAACATTATTTTTTTCTAAAAAATGATTACTGGCCTTACTAAGCCTAAATAAGATGACCAATTCGTCACAACAATTTCCAAAAACCATGGATTTCCATTTGTGATAATATAGATTGAACCCATCCTTCGGGAACATATTTTTTACTGGATGAAAGCTAAGCTATGACTTTTTCTGAACCTATGAAGTTTGTGTGACCTGTGACGTTTGTGAAGGTGGTAGTGCCACGCTGTAGCTATTACTAGTTTCAGCATGTATGGGCCCACTCGCCCGGGGTAGTACCACCCTCTCACAGACCACCGACGTGAAGTAACAGTGCTTGCATTGTTGCGTTTTGTTCGGTCAGTGAGAGCGTCGGAGGCCCACCTCCCCTCCCCTCTCCTCTCTCCTCTCCCTCTCCCTTTCCTAACCCTTCCCCCAAAGCGTGGCAACGCACTTGCAACTCCTCTGGTGTTCTTAGTGTCCATGGACGGTGGTGATCACTTAATATTACGTGACTCACCTGTTCGTTTGCCACCTAGAACGTTAAAAAAAAAAGTGGATACACAATTTATTAATAATCGGTTGAATAGTTTCGGCGTGTAAGCGTAACAATAAAACCCACATTCGCACTCATAATAATAGGTTTGTTTTCTTTGGTTTTAATTTTTAATTATATACCGTTTTCTTCTTCTTTTTTAACTTATTACGACATATTTTATTTTAATTCGTCTTTTAGACAAATTGAATATCAAACGTCTTATTGTTTAGAGAATTTAAATCCGGTTTTTTCACTTGTAAAAATAAACATCGATTTTTCATTAAAATATAAAGCTTGAAATCAAAACTTTAGGAATGCTTGACTCTGTAAGCAGAGTCAATACATTTTTAAGTAAATTGCATTCACGGAAGTGTATGGTTTGATATAATTAGTTCATATCAAGAAGATTATTTTTTCTCTTATGTCTTATCTGTATCATGGCAATCTGTTCATTTTGCTAGGAACAATAAAGCATTCCAATGAGTGAGCCCGGGTTGGATTTAAAATATTTGTGTGTTGTACAGAGTCTCTAGATAGTCTATTATTTTTCAAGATGTAACAGAGATAAGAAGAAAAGCAGATAAATAAAATTTAAGCATATGTTAACAATATATTACATTAAATTAAATATTCATAATGTACCAAAGACAGACCGGTGAGCAGTTGTATAACTAATGGAACAGATAGACACAAAAAGCGATTATGTTTATAATATTTTGGAATGAAGACTTCTTAAGGTGCGTTCATCGGTGTTTTTGGCAGGATATAAACTTATGATTTTCGTCATCGACATGCTAGTAAGCGTGATCGACCGTATTGCGCTTTCGCGGCTTGCCGCAGACTAGCGCTGCTTGGTATAGCGGCCTGTTTACATCTAGTATTGATATTTTGTATTGGGATTTTGCAACTCATCATATAATATGTTCGATTAATTAATAAACTTTATAAAATTGTATATAATTATTGCTCCATGTGCCAATATACGTGAACCAGACTAACGTTAGTAATTTCAATATATAAATTATGAAATATAAATAATTCATAATATAATTAGTTCAGCAGTTTAATGAAAAACGATGGTCGCATAGACAAGGACGTGAGGAATAGGATAAATGCAGGGTGGATGAAATGATGAAAGGTGTCTGGTGTAGCTTGTGTACTTAGGTGGGATAAAGGTAAAAAGATGATGATGGATTAGTTCAGCAGAGAACACAGTTGTGCTATTGTTTTGAGTTTTCACTTTTGTTGGCAGTCCTTACGACTGCCTCGATTTTTTTTTGTTTATAATTCTAGATTATAATTTATATTTATTGTCTAAGTGCTAGTGAAAAAGTTTTTTTAATGTCGTAATAAGATTAACATCTACATTAACATCTGATATTATGTCCAAAATATTCAAGTAAAGAAAAAAGACATTTTAATAAAATTTCTCGAGGGACCCTTAATCTCCTGCTGCACTCGTGAACGAGAGATTTCTTTCAAAATCAACATTTTTTTACGGTAACTCACCTTCTGGTATCAAAATACGTTATACTACGCGATTATTTCAAAAAGTTTTATGTGCAACGCTCGTTTTGTGCAAGAACTTTATCTAGGGACAAGAGAATGTCGAGAAATGTGTATCAAAGTTACTTAAAAGTACTGTAACGTAGTGTTTTTGGTGAAAGGCAACGCTGAACGTTACAAAGTGTGAGCCTTTTGTCTGAGTTAAGGTTGAGTTTCACTGAAGCGAGTAATTTTTATAATATCGTAAGGTTTTTACTATTGCAATATTTAACCGAGATATTGGAATCACACTTTTGACGAATTACATAATTTTAATAAATGCATTGCTCACGTATTTTGTTTATTTATATTGTTGGCAACCAATCTTCTAGTAGATTATTACTGTCATTGTCAAGTAGGTAATGATGTTATAAGTTTCTTGCGATTATTTCAATAAACTAACAAAATGATGGCCCTCTTGATAGAATTTTCCAGGGAGTTTTTGTGGCAAGTCAGAATCCATGTTCCGTGGTATTATATCCTATCCACTTCCCTCGTGCACTATAACAAAACTATATTACGTAACACCATCAATATTACAAAATATACAGCTAAATAAAACAAGATTATGAATAAAATATAAATAAAATAATAAAACATGACATTCAAAGACACTATCCAATACGCATTACGCAATTGAAAAGTTTTTTTGTATTTATCAATAGATAACTTTAACAGAAATAATTCAAGATGAGAAGATATAACATTTACGACATAGATTACCGCTATCTGTTGCATTCTGTCACGGCCAAACGATACTTATATAGTATTTAGTATTTATTATTTAGTATTATACTATTTATATAGTGTCTTCTTATATTTATATACTATTTCATTTTTTTTATTGTCCCTAAACTTGATACTGTGCAAACCGTGCCTAAGTTACGAATATTAAAATAACATAAGTGACAATCCTATCATTAAAAACTAGAAATTTTATGAGTATGTATTACGTAAAAACTACAACACGTATTTTGATGAAACTTTACCATATTTGTATTTATTACTGTATACTTATCGTCTGTGTGTATATATGTGTGGTGCAGTAGTAATAATGTAAGCACTGGTGAATGCGGTGTTACTGTATCGCACTAGCATCGTACTCAAAGGCTCCACTCCGAGGGCTCGTACCTAAAAAATAACGTAAGAAAACTCTTGAAATATAAAAGTGTTTTATAGAATCTTGGAGTAGAAATTTTGATTGATCGATTGTGGAGAAATGCGTTTATTGTAGACAGAAGGCTTTGTTGGTGTTTAAACTATCGCATCAGTGAGATCGCCCATTAAGCGTAGGGCGGGCGGCGCGCGCACACGTCCGCCATTTCCCTCTGCAGTCGGTCCCAGCGCGCCACGCTCGCGCCATGCTACCAACATAACACAATTACATAATCCAACATAAAATAAGACAATTATCCAGGACAAGTGAGTGATCAACGTAGACTCAATAACACGTGAAACGATTCTATTCGAATATACGTGACGTGAAACAAACGGCAATGGGATATTTATACGTGAGTATATATTTTATGATGCACTGTTACTATTCCCATTATTTTTATATATACATAATTCTATTATAGTTATGTATTTTGATGTAGTTTACGTGCCTTTCGTCTTTACGGGGAATACATTGTTTGATTCGTGTACGCGGTGTTATTGATTATTCCAAACTGTTTCGTTTTCATTTCTCTGTTACGATCAGAAAGGCTTATTTGCTGAGTGAACGTTCTGGTGCTATGTAATCCTTATGTAAATTATATCAATTAAAAATATCGGTAAATATGCTTTAACGTTCATTGTAAATAGATGCAAATTCTATATTCAACAGTATATTACAGTAATCACTATATATTATAATACAATGTACTCTGCCACGTCTGTCCGTCTGTTCGCGATAAGCTCAAAAACTACTGAACGGATTTTCATGCGGTTTTCACCGGTAGATATAGCGATTCATGAGGAAACCTTAGGTATATCGTTTGTCAAGATTTTTTTAAATCATGGCGGGACAACGTAAACCGGGTTCGATAATGTTTTACATATAAAAATAAAAGTAAAATGTGGCTTGTTTGATGAAAACGGCTGAACGGATTTTGAGGAGACTTCTACAGTAACATAGAATACTTTTCTATGTATCGTTTAGATTACATGTTATTGCGCTTTCTCCATAGAAACTAAGGACTAAAAATCATTTTTCAAAGGGGTAGCTTTATCTTTTATCATTAAAACTAGAATAAAAAAAAAGACCAAAATTAATCCAGATTAAATACTTACTTTCCTGGAAATGGGAAAACTATTTGGCGTATACCAAGTCGCGGGTATCACAGCTTGTTACTGTATAAAAAGTTATTCAAAACAATATGCCTGTCATAGACGAAATAAATTTATTCATTAAATAAAATACGATATCTGATTAACACAATTAATTGATAATTCATGATGTGAAGACGATTAATGATTTTAAGATTGACCTAAAATAATATCTGAAATATAATTCTTTATAGGTTTTAGTGTGTGGATACAATCCCAGCTGATTTTAAATGACGATATAGTCTAAGATGGTAAACAGGTTAAACCTAGAGAGACTGGCTCTGAAGTACAGCTGCCGGATAACACTTCAACTCGAGGGTGGTAGCTACTGTAGCTAGTCAGGCTGACATAGAAAGGTCCTTCACCAAAAGGACCATTCCCAAGGCTTCGAACTTACGTCGATGGACGCGGTCTCCGAATACACTGACAACTGAGCCCTGCTCATTATAAAAATACTATACGTTTGAATTGTTATTTCCTCACGCAAAAACTACTTAACTGATCTCGATAAAACTTTACAGAAATATGGCTTACACTTCAGAATAACACATGCGTAATAAATTACAAATACAGTGTTCAAATTGGCCGGATGCAAAGATGTGTGTCATACAATTTAGAAGAAATCCTGACGTTTAAGAGTTCTCTCATCGTTCGTTATATAAATCACTAGCTAATTCCCGCGACTTCGTCTGCGTCGTTTATGGTTTCAATTGTTTTATTATATCTCAAAGGGATTCGGTTTTATCGACGAAAGCTCCCAGCCGGCTTCACTTTTTCCGAGACTTCCAACAATTATCATTATATTTCAACCAATTTACAAAAAATCTTAACAAATTATATACCTAAGCCTTCCTAGTGAATCACTATCTATTAAACCGAATGAAAATCTGCTCAGTGATACGAATGGATCCTGTTTCTTGTTAGGAAGAAAAAACGTTAAGAGACCTGCTGATATCTTTTCTTCTTTCTTGACTTAGGATCTTTTGACACAGGTCAGAAACTTTATTTAGCTTGGTACAAGTGGTGACGCTTTGTCCTATTGCTCTGTGGTATGGGGGCTGTTCACACGGATGTCACAGCCTCGTGAGGGTTGACCAGAATGACGTTGATTGAGAGAGTCTTTGGCGCTATCTTGGAATGTCATGTAATGGATTTTATATTTTATTCATAATCTTGTGTTATTTGACTCTATGGTTTGTAATACTGGTGGTCTTTTACGTAATATGGCTTGGTTATTGTGTATAAGTGAAGTATATGGGAAATAATACCATGGAGCATGGATTCTGACTTGCCATTAAACTCCCTGGAAAGTTCTAATAAGACCCCATTATCTTGTTATTCCTTTGAAATTTACTACATTACCTATTCGAAATGGCAGTAATAATCTACTAGAAGACTGGTTGCCAAAAATAGAGTAAAGAAAGAAGATATCGATTGAGGATTTCCAATAATAAAAATGTCGGAAATCGGGAAGAGTCTTTCCCGTATATTTTGCTGGTAATTAATTTGGGATAGAATAGTAAAAATGCAGGTATTCAATAAACAAAACCTTATAATGTCTTCTTCATGATTTGAAATAAGATTACTTTTATTTATGACTTATTTTCTAGTCTTTTTTTCTTTTTTTCTATATATATATATATATATATATATATGTGTGTGTATGTATGATTTATGTATTTATTGTTACATATTATTATTATAAATGTACCACCTATATGTACTTATTATCTCGTAATGAATACTCATATTGTTTTTTCAAACTTATATAGCTCCGCGACTATAAACACTACATGGTTACAGAACACAAAAAATTGAGCCGTCACGGGACGCTTGGCAGATGTGAAACATCGCAATTGTTTTGTATATGTTACCTAAAAGAACAGATTACGACAGGAATCTACTATGACATAATGAAAAGATAAAGCATTACAATTTTTTCCCATAAAGTAATGACTGTTTATTTATCTTAATTACATAAATATTCATTTTTAATTTCTTCAAATTTCATTTTCTTTCTTTCTTAAAAAATTTTAGTTAACTTCTTTCAAAATCTTATAATAATTCAATAATATCGAGGTAATTGGAGACTTATTGTAAAACTTCAAATTAATGTTCCGTACTACGTGGAATTTCTTAATTATATCGAATAAAATAACTCTAGCGAGAGTCTGAACTTATGACCTTTGCGTTTTTTAACCTCGACCGGTCGTGTACACGACTAGAACGAAATTCTTATGTACAGCATAATATATCAATAAAATAACATTACTTTGATATTAATTCGACTCCGTATTCAAAAGCTTTTACTTTAAAATGAGAAATTAATTAAACTTGTGATCATTAAAGATTAAGTTTCAAGAATTCGATATTTTAACTCTGCCCTCCCAAAAGATTCTTGATAATCTAATGTATGTAAAAACTTAGATGCGCTTGATTTAGTAAAATACCCATTATTTTAAATACTAGAAACATTAATAAATTGGTTATTCCATGTTTCAGGCTCAGTAAGAAAAACAGTTTTTTAGGTAATTGTGTTAGGTTTTATAACTAAGTCCCAAAGCACAATACCGATTTGCCGGATAGTTAGTTCAAGCACAGTTCAAGCACTATGTCAAGCGGGTTTTCATATCTAAAGGATATTATTATAATTTGAATCAACATGTGAACGATGGTGACCTCTGGAAATTATGGAATCTCTGCGAATCCACTAATAACGAATGTAACTATCCATGTTAACTATATATCGTGAAAAAATAAACCAGACCGAGTTTCTTGCCGGTTCTTCTCGATGAATGGGTTATTTTCCGACCCGGTGGTAGCCTTGACGTTTGTAAGCGTTTTCTCAGGGCCTACATTTAATAAAGTATTTTCGATTTTGTTTTTGTAAATTTACTGTAATCTATAGTGTACATATGCAAGTAAATATTTTTACACATACCACCGGTATGGTAAGCATCTTCTCAGGGCCTAAATTTAATAAAGTATTTTTGATTTTGGTTTTTTAAATTTACTGTGACTTATATGTACATATGCAAGTAAATGTTTTACACATAACACCGGTAATTTAGTGTAATAATATTTGGAATCCTTGGGCGGAAGGTCCGCGCGACCTCTAGGATCGGCTGTGATTGGTCGCTTCAAGGACATTCGAATAGCCCTATAAACTAAGTTATGGTAGTACAATCGTTAAGAGTTTACAACTTATCGTTTGGAACTGTTTTGAGATAAGCAGATATATCAATAAGTTTCATTTTAAATTGATTACCTACTTTTATCAAAAATAAAATGATAGAGATCTCTAGTTATGAGCGTATCATGTAAATATTACTGAATAAATTTCGATCAAATTTTATTAGACATGTTCTTTACACACATAGTCCTTAGAAGAAAAACAGTTGCCACGATATTTAATATAAAGCTGTCAAAATGTTAAGGAGGTGCGATTTTATAGGCACTACGCGTTGCAAGTGGGGCAAGCGGTGTGGTACGCATATGGAGGTGGAGGAAATTAAACGGATAATATTGTTTACAAATACCTTTAATAAGAAAAATATCTTATGTAGTCGCGGTTGCGGACAATATCGCGATGAAACCATAGGGAGGTGAGGTGGTAGGGCTTTTACTAAGCCCATTTGACTAGTTACCATCCTTCTGGCAGCTGGATTTGAGAGCCCGTCTCCCTTTGTTTTAACGTATTTACCATCTTAGACCATATCGTTATTTAACGTCAGACGGTAAAAAGGCTAAAATCTATGAAGTATTTAAAAAAATCTATATGCTTGTAACAGATAGGGCGCGTTCCACAAGACGTTCACAACGCTCACAACAGCCTTTTAGCCGTTCCACTAGACGACCGCGAGCGTTGCGGTCGTGCCGAAAACGTCATTAATGACGTCATAACACACGCCCACGAGAAGCTCACGACGCCCCATGTCTCGAGATGGGTCGATGTGAGCGTTGACAAAATTGGCGGGATTTTCAATAAAGATGGCGATCGTAAAAATGTCATTATTTGATGCATTTATATTAAATAATATATTGTATTGATTGGATTAATTAAATTTATTAATATATTTACATGAAATATGTTAAGTATGTTTTTATAATTTTAAATTCTATTTAAAAATGTTTGGAATCGTTAAATTCTGAGAGGAAATTAATATATAATCACTTAATAATAATTTAATATTTTTTATTAAACCAAAAAATATGTTTTATGATTTTATAATAATTAAAGTTATATGAGAAAAATATATTATTTGTACAGTTTTATAAAACATAGTTAAATAATATATACAATTATTATATATATAATTATTATCTCTAAATAACCTACTGTTGCCTCAAAAGACATTCTTATTTTATTTGAATGCAAATTAATTAATTACTGCACTAAAATTAAATATAAAAATCGAATTATACATTTATCTTTCAATGTACTTAAAGCAATTTACATAACAATTATTACAATTTACTGTTAAGACATAACCTCGTCAAGCTTTTGCTATATTATTTCTAGATCGTCATTTGTATTATGTACCTGAACGCTCACAACGCCCCATTATGCGTTCCACTTGGGTGTACGATTGTGACGCCCGCAAGCAAGTGGAACGGGAAAACTTGCGGTCGTGAGCGTGAGCGTTGTGAGCGTCTAGTGGAACGCAGTCATAGCGGGACGTTGTGGATTACATTTTAATAATGGCAATGATAGATAAAAATGAAAGCGCCATAAAGAATCTAATGAAACGACAAAAACAGACAGCATTGTTTGTATAGTCATACAAATAAAAATGATAGATAAAGTAAATAATGTAAATGCATTGATGAAAATCGTCCATAGATTCCGTGCATTCTTTTGAAGTATAACACAAGCGATCATACGTTTCTGAACGAACGAGCGGCGATCGATTCATTCGATCATTCAGTGTGCTCGTTCAACCGGTCGTAAATCGTTCACCTCGATCTAATCCGTTCACATTTTAGTAATAATGTGTAATATGTTTCTTTTTTCTTTTGTAATGAGGAGCATTTAATCACCTATTGAGAATATTATATGAAAAGTTCCATTATTTATACATAGAAACCAATCTTCTAGTAGGTTATTACTGCCGTTGTGGAGTAGGTAATCTATACTTCTATACTATCTATACTAATATTATAAAGAGGTAGAGTTTGTGAATTTGTGAGTTTGTGACGTTGTAAGGGGTAATCTTAGGAACTACTGGTCCGATTAGGAAAATTCTTTCAGCGTTATATAGTTCATTTATCAGGGAAGGTTATAGGCTATATATCATTACGCTAAGACACATAGGAGCGGAGCAGCAATGAAGAATGTTGCAAAATCGGGGCATTTTTTCCTTTTCAGAGCTTCCGCTGCGTCTTAGCGCAAAATAACCATTCCACGCGTACGAAGTCACGGGCAGAAGCTATTAACTAATTATATTACCTATAATCTATACTAAAAATCTATACCAATATTATAAAAAGGTAAAGTTTGTGAGTTTGTGACGTTGTAAGGGGTAATCTCAGGAACTACTGGTCCGATTTGGAAAATTCTTTCAGTGTTATATAGCTCATTTATCAGGGAAGGTTATAGGCAATATATAATCACGCTAAGATCCATAGGAGCGGAGCAGCAATGAAGAATCTTGCAAAATCGAGGTATTTTTTCTCCTTTTCAGAGCTTCCACTGCGTTTTAGCGCAAAATAACCATTCCACGCTTACGTATTACCGCCCAACGAAGTGGGCACGGGTCGGCTTGTTATATTATAAGATTCTTGTGATCATGACAATAAACTAACAAGGTTTGTGGCTCCCTTGTTAGAAATTTATGGGGGGTTTTTCTGGAAAGTAAGAATCTATGCTTAATGGTATGATTTCCCATCTACTTTACATGTGCACAATAACCAGACTATATTACGTAAAATATTGATATTACTCCACCAATATTACAAAGTATAGAGCCAAATAAAAATAGGATTATGAATGAAATATAAAATCCATTACATGACATTTTAAGATCCAGTCAAAAACTCAGAGCTTTAAAATCAAAATAAGCTAGTCTTTGACATTGCGTCCATGACTATATAAACGGCAAATAATAATGTATATTTCAATATCCTTGATTATCTTTGCCATCTTGTTTTTAGTTTTTATAGATGAATTCATTTTCACATTTTCATTTATTCTTGTTCTCTATTTCTTTTTCAAATGTTCATCAATATTTAATGTTACATAATGTAATTTTTCAATATAATTAAGTTGTATCTATGTGATAAAGCGTTGTAGGTTTTTAGTGTAGTATGCACCTTATTATTTTTAGTATAGTCGAAGTGTTGACTGTTACATAATCCACATTTGTAAATATATAAATAAATAATTTTACTGATAAGAATATAACATATTGAAAGTTTCTCTGCGAAAAAACCTATTGAAAGAATATTTCACAATTTTTAATAAGTTAAAAAACTCTTTTGTATTTTCTCTTGGGTGGTGTCAAATAACGGTCTCATTCTTCTGTTCGTACTGCGTAATCCTTGAACATGCAAATTGTATTCAAAGTAAATATTCAGAAATGTTACGTTGGTACACTGTTTGTACTCGTAGTTTGTTTTGCTTTTTGCATTTTCATTCAGAAAGTTAGAAATATTTACATGAAAAGACTAGCTGGTACTCGTGATTGTCGTTGTAATTATAAGTTTTATCTATATTAATTTATTATTTTTATATTAAATATGTACTAGCAGTGCCCGCGACTTCGTCTGCGTGGAACCTGATGTACAAAACAGTGACTTAAAGTCATCAGAATGTATAAAATCTAATATTATCTACTTTTCTCTCGTACTTAAGTCGCGTTGTCATTAAAATTACAATAACTTTTTATAGAGTGGACCGCTTTTAATGAAACAGAGACTAATACTCGAAGATATGTTTTATCACAAACTAAGTATTTTAGCAGTGATAAGTGTTCATACAAACAGACAGACGGATAGCCAGACAAAAATATAAAAAGTTTAGACGTGATAGACTTAGAAAAGAGATATAGATAACTTCGTAGGCAAGGCAGAAATTATTATTTTAAGATGTTTCTCAATCTGATATGCTCGTACAGTTTTCGTCAATATTTTAACCGTTCTGAATATAGCTATAAGTAGTAATAGGTTACGCGTAATATAGTCAAGAGTTTCTACCGTTACTTGCACAAACAAAAAACAAATAAACCCACTGTCACACAATTATATTATAGTTCACTTTGCCTTCGTTCCAATGTCCATAATCGAACTCTGTGACATGCACCGCGACGCTCTTTAATTCCCTTTCAATAAATGAGAGTGGAAAATTCTAGTAGGCTGACGTCATTACTCGAATCATTCGACAGAGATCGAGATGAGCTTTTTTTAAAAACCCATTGTGTTTCGTTCTCACGCTCGATGACTCATTCTTTGTTTACTCGTAACAAGTTCGTATATAAGTGTCACAATATTAAAAGTTTTTATATAATCTATAAGTACGTATATATTTTTTACCTTTGGAGGTCGTCTCTGTAGTGTCTGAAGGGTTCCCACTCCGCTCTCGAATTTATAACACAAAGCAAACGAGGACGCTGAATTTTTTGAGTACCTCATCAATTAATTTCATTATAAGGCCCATAAAATATTTGATGAAAAATTTACTTTATAATACAAATGTATTCAAGCGTGAAGGAGATTTATAAAAAATCGTGTATTTTTAAGGGTTCTAAATTATGATGAAACTTAGTTTATTGACTAGCGGTAGCCCGTGGTTTTGTGTTCATTTGTGTGTTAATGATGACACAATCTTATCTTTGCATAATGTTATTTGTTTATGTCGCACGTCGAGTTTTGAAGCGATAATGGCTTAGTTGATAGCATGTTCGGACACAGCGTCTATGGACGTAGTTTCGAATCCTTGGAACTGATTCGGAGCTTTCGGAGAAGGAAAACGTTGGGATGGACCCACAGCATGGCGGTAGGGATTTTTCAAACTCCGCCTGGCTAGCTACCACCCTCAAGTTAAAAATCTGTCGCCCTAGGATCTGTTGGTGTTTTCCAGCAACTGCAATTAAAAGCCAGCTTTTTTTCTTATACCTAGGAGGCAAACGATGAGGCGAGTCACATGATTTTAAGTGATCACCACCGTCCTTAGACACTTGCAACATCAAGAGGGTCGTAATTGCGTTGCCAGTCTGTGTTTGGGGGGAGGGGTAAAGGGAAGTGGGCCTCCGGCGCTCTCACTGACCGAACGAAACGCAACAATGCAAGCACTGTTATTTCATGTCGGTTTTCTATGAGAGGGTGGTAGTACCCCGGGCGAGTTGACCCATTCATACTGAAACCAGAAATAGCTTCAGCGTGGATCTACCACCTACAAAGCTCCCTCTAGGTTTAACGTGTTACTTTATCTTAGACCATATTTAATATCAGATGATGATGTAATTATGACGTGAAAGTGTAACAAAGTGACATCCCCATTTATAATATTATTGGTTAGGGTCAATAGGATTTGTCTTAGGGGGCATCAATTAATTAGGTGAGGGAATCAGGGAGGGAGGGGCAAGCTGAATCTCACTAAATCTCACGTGGGGCAGATATGGTTTTGGCAAATATAACGTGTTATTTTCGGTCAAAAAATAGTGTAAAAATGTGAGAAAATTAGATTAAATTAAAGGCAAACATGTTTTTAGACTCATATATGCCAAAATCTGACGCAATTCCTCTATCTATCTTAGTAGTTTCAATTTAAGTTTCATTTAATTATTATTTATTTATTTATTTATAATATAACAAGGGTCCACAAAAACAAATTATACACTAATACATAAATTGGTAGTAAATTTAAAAATAAAATTAAGTAACTATATTAATATGTTTTATACAAATGAATATGAAATAAGATGAAAAGATTATAAAATGAAATATGAAATGAAAAAATACATTTAATGTTATCACTGTGGTTTTAGATTGATATCTAAACAAGCACAAATCTAGAGTTTAATCAAAATGGTAAGGCAAAGGGAAACCCCCATATATATAATAAGAATGTAGATCTAACGTCTCGGTACTTTTTAGATTTTTGTAATTTTGTTTTGTATCTAGGGATCAATAATAAAATATATTCCAATAATTTTTAGAAATGTCTGTATGTCTGTTTGTATGAACACGCATTACTGCTAAAGTACTGGGTTCACAATATAACCTCACCAAGAAAATCATAAAGCATATCCTTGAGTCTCATTTAGTCTTTGACATTTCATTAAAATCGGTCGACTCTATCTAGTCCAATAAAGCTGTTAATAAGACCTCGCTGGGTCAATAGCGTAGTCAGTTCGAAAAAAAAAGGCCGACTCTATCAAAAGTTAACCTTTTTTACATATAATGTCACGAGGACGAAGTCGCGGGTACAGCTAGTATTGAATAAGTCCAACGCATTTATAGCGAAAATATAAATTTTAATAAATCTCACGACATCTCACGTATTTAATAGATCCTGAAGTGGATAATATCGAAATATATTCATAAATATTTAACAAGTGACAACCTAGCTATAGAAAGTGACCACGTCAGCTGTGATAATATTTTCTTTCACAGAAACCCCGAGTTATTTATATAATTCCTAACAAGGTTTGTTCTATTACACAATTATTATGCTTGGAAAAAAATATTTAAATGAGAACAAAAGAAACGGAAGGACACGAGGAGCCAAGATACTCGTAGGGTTAATCCCTGGGCTGGCTGTGGCGATATAGCAGCTTATCGTACACCAAATTAAGCTTCTTATTCAGTTACCAGGGATGTAGTGAAGGGAAAATATAAGAATTCATTTTGTATCCTTTTATGCGTACGTAGGCTTTAATTAATGAAATCGATGTATCAAGATTGGGGAGTCCTACGGTAACATTACTGAGACACTTAGATTTCCTCACGATTGGTTTACTCTCTACCAAAATTCACTGATTCAGTATTCAGTGAACGTAAGTTGATTTCAATAAATTCATTCGTATCTCTGTACAGCAGAGCGATATTCAATTTTTACGGTTTTCTCGATTCACTAAAACTACTTCCATGGAAATAGAGACCTCGTATATATTTTTCGTGTCACAAAAAGCGTTATTAAAAGGTTTTCTCTTATGTTTTCTTATTTTCATACGTTCTAGGCTTCACTTGTTCATTCGTATCATTTACTATTGATACAGATAATAATATAAAGTGAATTATTCGACTTTCAAAATTTATATTAATTGAAATAACAATAATCGAATATTTGCACAACTCGACTCTAGAATCGAATTATCGGTCGTATGAACGAACGATAATTGAAACAGCACCCTACTGCTATTTATGCATTTTCTTCATCTGTAAAGATAATCGTAGGAAAGAAAACATATCTTGTTAACATTGTTAAACCGAAAAGTTGTAACAACGAATGTGTTATATTTGAAAAAAGTCTGCCACGTGAGAGCTCTGTCGGTGTGTGCCGAATGAATCGTTTAATAAAGATATAAACACAGGCACCACAGTTAATTATATTTCTGTATTCAAAATGAAAAATACTTTATTCAATTTAGGCCCTAAGAAGGCGCTTATAAACGTCAATCCTACCACCGGTTCGGAAAACAACCCAGTCATCGAAAAGAACCGGCAAGAAACTCGACCTGGTTTATCTTTTTAACATGTATATTGTATATATTTAAAATACACACACGCTACAATTTTTTATAGTGGATGCACAGAGAGGTATCGCTTCCAGTCATCACCACCGTTCACATATTGATCCACTATATGATGGCTTTCTGACTCCAAAACCCGCTTCACATATTATATATTGTCTCTGTTATATATATAATTGTGTCTTGTTGTTAGGGGACCCATAATAATATAATCCATATACGTCCCTGTATTGCCGTGGCGGAAACTTATGAGATTATAACATACAGTGACCGAGACCGTCATTAGTAAAGATTTTTTCATGATGGAGGATGGAGGATACGAGCTTTGTTTCTCTTGTAGTTGGAATATGAAGCATAATAATATGGCGCATCATAAGTTAATTACAGCAATGCTTTGTAATTATTTCTTTTGTAGCTCTTTCCTGTGCTTTTGTTTATTTGTTATTTTAAATTGTTATTTGTCTAAATTGATAATAAAATTTAACATGCAAGTGACTGTATTTTGTTATTTATCGGCGAGGACTAGTAAATGTTAATTCTCATCATTAATTAAGGGATATGTCGGGTAGCGATAAAATGGCGTCCATGTAGAAGTATGACGTCATCCATAGTGACATCATGATTACGATTTATGCCCCGTTTTTGAGGTACTCGGTTAAACTATCATTAGTTATTGAATCAATAAAGTTATCCATAAGAAAAATTGTCAATGCGTTTTTGAGTATACAACGAGTTGTTAAATAACTATGAAACCCAAAACTAGTTCTTTGATGTTTATGCGGACGCGCAGTTCGGCTTCCGTGCATAGCGTTCAACTATGGACGCCCTGAATCTTCTGAAGTCGCTGTCTGCAGAGACGATCTCCCAGGGGGATAGGGTTCTGGCAGTGTCGTTAGACATCGCCAACACCTTCAACAGCCTGCCGCACAGTGTAATATGGGAGGCACTTCGGTATTTCGGAGTACCCCCGTATCTGCGGCGGCTGTTGGAGGCGTACCTGGAAGATACTAGAGAATACTGGGGCCTTACTATTTCATGAGCTTCGGCGAGGGTTACGAACTGAGGCCCATATAGTTGTGGATGGTTCGCGTGTCAGGGCGACGACCCAGCTGAAGTATCTGGGCCTCACCTTGGATGGGTGCTGACCTTTCGTGCCCCATTTTGCGGGGCTCGGACCGCGTATTGCTAGGGCAGCGGCGCTCGGGCGGCTGCTCCCCAATATAGGGAAGCCGAGTGTGAGCGATGGCCGTCTACGGGGCACCGCTGTGGGCCGACGCCCTCGGTGCCGCCAATGTGCGTGCGTTGCCATGTTCGACAGCAAACAGGTGTGGCGAGCGATGGATTCCTTCTGCGAGGAGATCATCTCGCAAAAGGTGGCGGTGAAAAGGGCCCGCGAGGTGGGTCCTCTAAGTGGCCCTCTCCGCCAACGAAGGACCGGCAGGAGGATGTGGCTATTTGCTCAACTCGTCCCGCCACCGTAACCGGGCCGTGCATCTCCTCATTGCACAGGTCCAGCTGACGAAGGGAGGCAGGTGGCAGGCTGGTGTGTACCTAGTCTGTCTCGCTATAAGGCGGTCATCTTCCGCCGGGCTGACCGTTAAGGTGGCTATCCACCGTGATTAGCGTAGGTCGATCCTTTGCCGCCCCAACAATACAGACAGTTGGTACACCGTGGGGGTTTAGTCCCACGGGAGGGTGGTGTAACCAAAATGGATTTCCCCACGTTAATTAAAAAAAGGTTGCTTTTAGCAGATGAAATGTCAAATAAAACTTATCGTATAGATAAACGCTCAGATTGGCCAGTTAAGTTTAACGGAATAATCGTATGATTGTGTGTTCAGAAATCCAATTTGACAAATTTGATTGAATAGATAAATGTGAATCAGAAACCGGGCATTATCTATGAATCCACCAAGAACGATCAAATAAAACGGTAGCCGTAACAGAAATGCAACACTGAAGGTAGTGACGTATTATCTGTAGATGTGACTAGCCTAAGTATCTGAGCGAGGATGCCCGGTATCTAGTCGTCGGTCGCTTTAATAATCAAGATGTATCTTGTATCATGCATCTTGATGAACAGCCGAGACTTCCAACCAATAGAGTCAAGATGCATGAAAAGCTGATAACTTCAACCAATAGCGTTTCAAGTCATTAGTAACTCCCTCGATATAGTCAATAGCACGGTCGCTGTGAGCCACCTCCGAATGACTCACAACTATAGCGATGATTGCTGATTCCGAAGTTGAATTTGAAGAATGTTGAGGTTTTCTTGCAATAAAAGACTTGTTGCTAGTAGAGCAGCGAAGGATGTGCTCGTATTGCCGACTCGTTCAAAACAGGATATCTATACCGCCCGCGCTGGTTTTTAAGGCCGCTCTGAGGCACGTCTTCGGGACAAAGAACCGCTTACGCACACCTGCGGCACTCAGCCAATCAGTGCCCTTGGTCGCGTGCGCAGCGTCAGAGCACCTCCTAACTAACTATACAGGCGGGGCGGTATCGCGATGAGTCACCCTTCGCTTTCCATTTATTTACGTACAAAAATATTACATTTGTACTTACAACTAACAACTTATACTATTTTAAACTATACTATCAAATCGACTCTATAAATCTACTTAATACATTATTATAATTTATTTTACACACATTATTAATCAACACAGATCACTCCAAACTGTCGCGAACAGTCGCAGTTCAATGGTTGCTCCCCGATATATATTATAGCCGTTCCAAATAAATAAATAAAATGCTAGAGCTATGCGTGCATCATTCAAAACCTACTGCATATATTTCGCTCAAATTTCTTAAGATTTTTTCTTAAACGCTTGGTCCTTGCGTAAAGTTAATATCAAGTTAGGTTCATTTAATATAAAATTATTAAAGTTCTAAGAAACTAGGATTGTAATAAATACTAGGCATTCTGTGGTATTTGTTTTCTTAACGTGGAGAACTGGGGCAAGCGGTGTGGTGCTTATATTCTTTCATTTGTACTTATATACATACTGTATTATATACATACATTCTGTACATATTGTCAAGATTATACCATGCAGATGAAGCAGCAAGTATAAGCTAGTTTAATATGAAAAATAACCCATGTCCTCTTGCAAATTCCAGGCTACCTTCCTAATGAATTGAGTTGTGATGAGTTCAAATTATCAGTTGTCTAAATGTAATAATTATATAGAAAAACTTCGAATAATGTGTTTATTGACGTAACTTTGATTCCCAGCTTGAGGCGGATATTTAAATGAAGGAAAATATAATAACTTTGTACTAGGGCGTATTTTTCTGAATATTACGTAAGTTATATCATTATGCTTTTTTGCAAGTTGTAATGATAAAAGTTAACAGAAGTAATTAAAAATTGCTAATTAACAAATTACAAATATAAATTAAAAAATCGTTCACATAATTTCCTTCGGATAAAATACGTAGTATCCAGGAAATAAAATCATTTTCTCGAAATCGTGGACATCAGCTATTAATAAATGAATGTAAAATGTAATTTGGGGATTGTATAGTGCAATTTCAATTTATTTCGTTTCCTTATAAACGTAAATAAAACAATACCATTTCAATAAATCAAAGACAGGGCAACACTTGATTGAAACGTAACACGTAAGGAATGCTCAAAGCAAATAAATAATGTAGCCCTTAAATATTCTTATTGCCTTATTTTTATTAAAACAACACAGAGAGAAGAGCGATAGAGACCCTTAAACGAACGGAATAAGTATCAGATTTTAACGACGGCCTTCCCACGTACTCTCCTCTCAACATGGCCGCGAGCGTATCCGGCAGCTCTTGAAAACCGTTCGCTACGGTCTCTTTGGCTTTGACAAGGCCTTTTTCCATCCATTCTCGCATTTTGTTCGACGCTTCACAACGCTTCGTCTGATTCCACTGCGTGAAGCTGAACGATTCGACTTTCACTGAAACAGGAGGTTTTAATTTCTTCCGTTGCGAACTGGTTTTACCGTAAGTGCTAATGGATCCACAGATCGCGATACGCCCGTATTCGTTCATGCATTCCACGACCGCATCGGATAAACAACCGCCGACGTTATCGAAAAAACAATCAATTCCTTTCACAGTCGAAGATAGAACTTTTTTTATATTGCATTTTTTATAATTAAAAGCATGGTCGAAACCTAGTTCTTGTAGTAGGATCTGCACTTTGTGATCGCATCCTGTGAGGCCTATGACCGTGCAACCCTTTATTTTTGCGATCTGCCCCACTAATGACCCGACGGCACCTGCCGCGCTCGTTATGCAAACGACCTCACCTTTTTTCGGGTCGCATATCTCCGTTAGGCCCAAATAAGCCGTCACGCCGGGCATTCCCAAAGCGCTGATGGCGTGGGAGATACGCAAATTCCCAATTTGCGGTTGGTACGGGCTAATATCGAACATGTCATCTTGTTCGTCGTTTAGAACCGCGTAATCGCGCCACCCAGCGTGCGAGACTACGTACGTATTTATTGGATAGTCAGAGTTCTTAGTATTGATTACCTTGCCGACTTGAAAGCCGAATTGATCGTAAGGCACTGTACAGTCGTCGGCGAACGATCTCATATAGGGATCGACGCTTATGTACTCGGTCTTGACAAGAAACTCGCCGGTTTTCAAGGGCGGTATAGTTTCCTGTACTATTTCAAAGTCTGTTCTTTCGGGTATATAACGTTTGAATTCATTTTTAACAACGTACTTTCGTAGTTTGCACATTTTTGGAAACAATGTTAATTATTTTATTTTCGAATGACTCTTTTTAACTGACGCGTACTTATGTTTAAGACACTGACATTGACATTTGAGAATGCAACTAAATTCATAATAGTCAAACTTTCAAAGTTGCGTTTAGTTTATGCAATAATTATGTTTCTATCTCAAAATAAATGATATTTTATTTATTTATTTATATATATTTAAGGTCTACATAACTGAGTTCGATAATCAAAAATTAACATGAACTTTGCTAATTGTCAACACAACACGCACATAATAAGATAAAATTTATGATAACATAAAAAACAAATATACATTAAACAATTGAAATATTTAAAAATTGGAAAAAAAAATTTTTTTCTAGTTGAGGGCAAAGAGCAACAAAAAAAAATTTTAAAATTTGAAATATAATTTTTTACAAAAAAAAAATATCATCGATAAACAATCACGTCCAATTCACATGTTGGTTTTTTTTGGCGTGGTATATGTAGTGGATTTTATTTTTTATTCATAATCTTGTGTTACTTGACTCTATATTGTGTAAAATTGGTGGTGTTTTATGTAATATAGTTTGCTTATTGTGCATAAGTGAAGTGAATGGAAAATAATACCACGGACCATGAATTCTGAGATGCCACAAAAACTCCATGGAAAGTTCTAACAAGATAACCACCATCTTGTTAGTTCATTGAAATTTTATTAAAAAACTTGTAATATCGATATTCACTTGACAATGGCATTAATGGTCTGCTAGAAGACTGGTTGCCAAGAAAGGAATGGAAGAAGAACTTGTAATTATATTAACTACTCGACAATGGCAGTAATAATCTAAAAGATTGGTTGCCAAAAATAAAGATAAAAAAAATAAAAAAATCACATGTTCAAGTTTAAAACTTTCATGTCAGTAATAAACAAGTGAAATAGTGGTATAGTTCTAATAACGATATATTACGTTCATATAATTTTTTTCTTGCTAACGTAAATTATGGTGTAGGCGATTTGATTTATTAAATATACGTAGCTTTAACAAGTCCTATAATAATTATGGTGGTAGCGAAATAATCAAGCTACATAGAAATTACAAATTGCTTCTAAGAAATTGAAATTGTTTCGCTAATGGTTATTTTGTTATTCATATTTCTGAAAAAATATACAAAAGTTTTTATAAGAAACATTGTGTATATGCTGTTACATACATATCGTAAGTTTTATTTGTACGTCGCCCTGTTAATATGTGCGAATCAGCAAATTTGAATTGAAGAATTACGTCTATAAAATACTTTGACAGTCAATCGCGTTAAAGAACTAGGTTAGGTTGAAAAAAACACTATTGTAACACAAAATTAAATAATTGTAACCTAACAAACAACTTTAGAAGGTGAAAATATTTTTAAATAATACGTATTTTAACCCCGATATTGAAACATTCTTCATTGGTGCTTCGCTTCTATTGGTCTTAGCGTGACGGTAGTCTTTTTCGATAAATGAGCTATCTAACAATGAAAAAAAATTCAAATCAGACAAGTAATTATATTATATAATCTTTATATATAAATTTCTTCTGTGCGTGTGTATGTCACTGAACTCCTCCTAAACGGCTGGACCGATTTTAATAAAACTTTGTGTGCGTGTTCCAGTGGATCCGAGAATGATTTAGATTCACAATTGGACCCGGTAGGTGGCGTTGCGGTTGACTTTTAGGATTTTTTTATTATCAAGGTAGGACAACGTATATATATATTTACTAGTAGGCCCGGCGAACATTGCCCCGCCTTGATAATAAAAAAAACCTTGACGAATTATATACTTATACCTTTTTCATGAATTGCATTATCTACTGGTGGGAGCCGCATGAAAATCCCTTCAGTAGTTTTGCAGCTTATTGCGAACAGACAGACAGACAGACGCGGTAGAGGACTTTATTTTATACTATGTAATGATAATGTACTACACGTAACAATCGCTTTTAATTGATACACAGAGAGGAGTCAATTCCAGACATCACCGTCGTTCACATACTGATGCACTTTATAATAGCCTTTTGCCACCAAAATTCGCTTGGCATGGTGCTTAAACTTACAGTCCGGCAAATCAGTAATATGCTTTTGGGACTTTTTTGTAAAACATAACACTATGACCTAAAAACTTGTTTTACTGATTTCGGAACATGGGATGACCAGTTCGTCACAGTTTCTAGTATTTAAATTATGCCGGTCAATGATGAATAAATATTCATCCATTTTCATAAGTTTTCTCGTTTATTATTAGGATTACATTATAGGATTCGCGCGATAATTAAAATAAAGTTACGAAGCTTACCACGTAAAGGTACTAAATTCTGAAAAAGACGTCCCCAGAATAATTAACACCGCTTGCGGGCAACAAATCATAAGTTTAAGGGGGAGAGAGGTCAGCGATGGGCGGACGATGTTAAAAAAACTCAGTACCTGTTCAAAACGAGGGACTGTGCCAAGTTTCCGTTAGCAGCCTGTTACGCGATGACTGGGCGCTTTCCGGCTGGAAAGTACACTTTAACGTACTAATGAGAGGATGCGGCTAATATTTATGTAGTTATTCTTGCAAAATCATCTTTACTGAATGACTTCAAAGGGTTTGTAAATGTTCAAGCCAGATTAAATACGCATTAATTTTGTTGGACGTTTCAATCGGCTTTTACAGGGCTGTGGTCACGTGTGGATGCGTGGAACAAGTTCTCTGTTCCGAGGGAATTTACAAAGTATCCCCTTTCTCTTGAGAAGCCTGTCTCTTGAGAAAGTTTTGGACTTTATCCTTCTTCTTCCTACTCTTATCCCACATAAGTAGGGTCGGTACAACATGTTTGTCATGTTGTGGTATATGATTTGGCTTAATTTTTACGATCGGCCGCCTGCTTGACGTTAACCCTCCTTGGGATTATTTTGTTGTACCACTGTATTTATGATTATTATTATATAGTTACGAAGTCTGATGGGATCTTTTAGCCTTACAATTTTTATGTAGGCTTTAGCTTTGGTAGGCTATTTATAGTATCTGCTTAAGCGGCACCACCGTTCCGGTTGCAAACGAAGTTCTTCAAGATTATGGTTTGCTTGCTATATTGCCATTTTTATGTAACAGAAAACTTTAGGCTATTCCCGAGGACTGCATTTTCGAGTTTTTTTTTCAGGATTCGTGGGTTCAGACTTTTCTCAGTAATATAATATTAGATACAATAAACCATTATAATAATATAAATAAATGCACATAAAATGAAATGAAATGAAATTAAATTTAGTATTGGACTTTATCCATTCTCTTATTATTGTAGTACAGGTGGTGATGGTTCAATTTATACGCATTGGTATGTTGCGAGAATTTATCTATCATTGCGATGTCTGTAGGTTCGAACTCCGGCGTGTACCAACAATTTTTTCGAAATTCGTGTGATATTTACTAATTGAAATTAGTAACACTATCGGCTGACGGTGAAGGAAAACATCGTGAGGAAACCTGAGTCTGAGTAATGTTCTTGGTGTAAGTAGGAAAACATAGAACTGTGGATTTCTCAGAGTTTAAAATCGCTATACGGCGTGGGCTGGCGTGCTTATTTGCCTATATCTTCCTTCAGGGAGAGGCCTATGACTCTGCAGCGGGTCTCTTACAGGCTGATGATGATGATCGCTGTAATTGGGAGTCATGCTTTGTTTATAAATGATAAACTTAAGCTTTTAAGAGTTTTACTCGCGATAATATAGATTTGACCTACCCCTTGGGATCAGTTGGATGAAAGGTACGCTGTGTCTTCTTTGTACGACTGGCAATATGTATGCATAATATCGTAATGATTGGTTGAATAGTTGTGTAAGCGAAACAAACAAATAACCTCAGATTGGGATTTTAAGTAAAGACAAGGAAGATTAATGAGTTGTATACAACAAAATCGCTATTCGCGCCTAAATGAGTATTCTCTTTTTTTTTATAAACTGCACAGTGAGTTTTGATGCTGTTTTCAGTAATATTTATAGAATTTATTAAGGAATGTGAATGTGTGTGGAATCCCTCTATTAAAAAAAGTGTCTTAAAAATAAATTAAGCATTTTAAAGCGATTCTTAAAGCAGGGATAAGTAATGTAATTATATTGTTGTGTGGTCGTTTGCAGAAAATATCACCACTTGTAGCAGAAAGACGTGTAAATAGGTACTTTAAAAAAAGTTTTGTAGTCTATTAGTTTTTTTTATAAAATATTGTATAAAATAATTTTAATGCAGACGGAATAACAGCATAATACACTATGTTAATAAGCATAAAACTAAATTAAGTCGCAAAGTCCCCGAAAAAAACTACGTACATTTTTAAAAATACATTGGTATAAACTGAAGTAATGAATTTTTTAATTAAATTAAAGTAAATTAGATACTCACTTTTGAAGTTATACTTCTTTTGGCGCGTTAGGGAAAAATGATGAGAGTAAATTTATACGATGCGCGCGCACACCGTCACGAAAAACCGACACCCTGAAGTTAGCTATATTCAACATTTTGTTTCTCTGTATTTGTTGTTTGTATTTCTTTGTATTAAAACTTTCAATGTATTAAATACCTTTTTTCTATTGTTAGTGTCGTTTTTTCTACAAACGTAGAATAAGGCGAAAGATAAAATTTTTGAAAAGATTTTTATCTTGTTACCCCAAAGAAGTATAACTTCTAACGCGTGTACATAAGTATACACACACTTTTTTATATAAAAACATCGACTTATTTCATTTTACTAACTATCTTCGGGGACTAAGTTTTTCACATGCTTTAATAAAAAAAAGAACAACAGTCATGTTTTTTCGTAGTTTTGATCATATTAAAATGGCTGTTGAGTTGAGGTATACTTCTCGCAGCATTAATTTACTTTCTGATGAAAACGCGTACCTACATATGGTAGGGTGTACGCAACTATTAAATTTCGAGATTCTTATCTAATTTAAGCTTAAATGACTGGACTAAAGCGTGTTTGTTGTTATTAAGAGATGGCACATTAGGTTACCATAGTAACAAAGTTGTTAGAAAGAATATGTCATGTGATCTGCATTAAACAATTACTTTCTGTAATATTTTTGAGTATTTTTATTTAAATCACAAAAAGTATTGCCGATAGATTGGTCGGGAATCTTCCGACAACCATACTTAACTCTTTATATCTTATAGATATTAAAAAATAGTCTGTCATTTGGAATGCAATGATATAATAACTCTAGTTATAATATTCGGTATCCTAACTGTACCCTCCTAATACATTCTTGATAATTTAATGTATGTCCGTAAAAACTTTGAAAACCTGCATTTTGTAAACGACCGGCATGATTTAAATACTAGAAACTGTAACAAATTGGTCGTCCCATGTTTCGGACTTAGCAAAGCCAGATTTTCTTAGGTGATAGTGTTAGCTTTTACAATAATGTTCCAAAACATATTACCGATTTGCCGGACTGTAAATTTAAGCGCCATGTCAAGCGGGTTTTAATGTCGAAAGGCTATTATAGAGTGGACCAATACAGTAGTGACGTCTGGAATTGACTCCTCTCTGTGCTTCCACTAAAAACGGTATAATGTATTCGAAATACATATATATATATATGTTAAAAAGATGTACTATATCGTGTTTCTTGCCGTTTCTTCTCGTTGACTGGGTTGTTTTTTCGAACCTGTGCTAGTTTTGACGTTCATAAGCGCCTTATTAAGGCCTAAACTGAATAAAGTATTTTTGATTTGAATATAGGATTAATCCCAATTCATTTAAATCTGTTGGTTATGAAAATCATCTAATACAGTTTAAAATTTTGTTCAGGGCTCTATCCGTCAAGAGTTTTTACATACGTGATAAGGAAAGCGGAATATCCCAACTGCGATGAATGTAGAAAATTTAATGATGTGCATCACTTGATGATGAAGTGTGCTAAGGACAGCATCGAAAGAGAGTCGTTGATGAGTAGTATGAGAAGTAGTTGCCAGAACATTGGTGTTTGCCACAGCATCTTGGCTGAATCCTGTTTGCGTGAAGCTAAGATGCTGTATAACTTGCTAATGAGGTATCATTATCATCAGCGACTCTCCTGATGGAGCTAGAAAGATAGGGGAACAATATAGCTGATATGTTCGGTAGAATAAAAGCCCCTAAAACTAAATTAAATTAAAAAAAAGATTAAATGTAAGGGGTGTAAGGGGTGTCAAATAACATCTAAGACTTGAGACATCCAAGTCATCCTCACCTGCACGTGGTGTACCCTGCTGAATAACGAACGACGCAATGGCGAAAGCGGGGTGGTAGGGTTTTCAAGCCTGACTGAGTCGGAACCACCATGTATATGACGAAAAAGCCCGTCATAGTGATTCGCTTCTGCGCCTGATCAGCCTGAGCATATCCAGCCTTTCGCAGGCCGCCATGATAGCGGCGACCGGCGATTGATAGTGTGTCACGCGGTGGTCGCCGTTTTTGGATTGTACTGTGCTTACCATCAGGCACAGTGCAGTCATTTTGCCGAGTTACAATAAAAAAAAATCTTTTCACACTATATTAATATCTTAGAACATTTAAAGTTATGCGCAACATAACAATATATTTTGTAGTCGAAGCATAGATAACGTCACATCCATTGGCGTGGAATAGACGCTACCTACATCAGGTTTAACGCCGGCCTAGTTTCTTTTCCTTCAGCTGCTGCAGTTCTTTTGTAATATACGAGTGGCTTTTACCTGCACTAGATAGCCGTTCGTGTTCTCGAGAAACATTTATTTCTCACATTTGGTCATGTTTACTTTTGTGATATGCGATCTTTTAAACTCGAGCTCATAGGAGAAAATAGAACATATCTATCTATACAAATAATAAGAATGTAAAACTAATGTGTTAAAAAAACTTGGTGTCATAGAATAAGTAATAAAATAGATTTCAATCATTTTTAGAAATGTCTGTCTGTCTGTTTGAACACGCATCACTGCTAAAATACTGCGTTCATGATAAAACCTTGTCAAGAAAAGCAAACTGCATATCTTCCAGCAACATTGAGTCTTGGTTACATTACAATCCGTGCGTGCAAAAGTTATTGTAATTTTAATGACAGCACGACTTAAGTACGAGATAAAAGTAGATGATAATTAGACATAATACATTTAGGTGACTTTATTGGTCACTGTTCTGTATATAAGGCTTCATGCGGACGAAGTCGCGGGCACTGCTAGTCTATATACAAAGAGGCTCTGTGGAAACGATTAACATCTCCCTCCTTTGTTTCTTAGATGATTTTCTTCATTGTTTTGTTTAGTAGCTATTGATGAGCTTTGAGTCTTTAGAAAAATTGGAGAAAGTTTTTTTTTTCTCTATGGTCGAAGTGCGACCACCGGAGGAGCACTCGTTATAAGTAATTTATTATTCCGGTTTATATTAGAATGAAATAACTATATCGTTCATAACCTATTATGGTATACCTTAGATACTAACGAGTTGGAATATATCCGTAACACTCAAGCTTAATGATCTCTTAAGGCAGTTTTTTATATAGAGTAACTAGCGGGCTCGGCAGACGTTGTCCTGCCTTGATAATAAAAAAAAAAACTTAAAAGTCAACCGCAGCGCCACCTACTGGGTCCAATTGTGAATCTAAAAGGTACAATTACAGATAACAGATTGAAATTATATGAGTAACATAACTATTATAACATAATAAATCTGAAATCCAATTATAAATTGTACACAACATTATCAATTGTAACAATAACCACAGTTGGCCTAGTGGAATGATAAAATAAATATTAGGGATACACAACTATCATACGTCTATGGGGCATTTCACGTGAAGCGGACAACGAAAAAAAGGTGAGGTTCTGAAATTCGTTCATATTCAGTCTATTTGGACTTCTAGTAGGTATGTCTACTTTCACGGAACATCGCCCAAATATGCTAGTCCCAGATCTTAGTACAGTGCGACATATATGTACATTAATCGATCTATCTCCTTAACCAATTCTATGCCAACTTTAAAATTTATACTATATTTTATGTGTATTTTAAGCTACGTTTTGATTTAAAAAAAAAGAAAAAAAAATATGCCAAGTTATTAAAATTTTGTTTCGAAAATTTAACTTTCGGTTTTGAGCTTTAAAAAAAAAGTTTTTTCTAAGTTTTATTTTATTTTCAAAAAGAGCGATTTAATATTTTATTGTAAATTTGTTCAATTCGAAAAACTACTTCAATAAAATCTGAATTTCAGATGTGACTGTTCTTTAGAAGCCCATAACTTGACAAATAAACGTGATAGAAAAAAAAAAATTGTGCATTTACATTCATACCTACTAGAAGTCCAAATATACTAAATATGAACGAATTTCAGAACCTCACATTTTTTTCGTTGTCCGCTTCACGTTAAATGCCCTGTTTCTAATACAATATGTGCCTTAAATTTTTTTAAGCTGTCATTAAATATGTCTTTGTGAACACAGAATTCGTTATAGTACTTGCACATTCGATACAACGGATTGTTTTTTGAAACGTTGTTATTAACTGCTGGTAAATGAAATAATTGATGAAATCGTACTGAGTGAGTTGGTATTCTGAAATTGATTTGCCCGAGTAGGTCACTACCAAAGGTACCGTTTACTATTTTGTGAAGTATACATTATTGTTTCCTTTGTTGCAGATCATCAAGAAATGAAACGCAAACGGTGTAGGATCGAAGGCACTTGGTGACGTGTACCCGCCATGCCTTCAGACGACGTCGCCAAGATGCGCTACCTACTATTCTGCCTCCTCTCTCTCTCATTCAACAGGAATTCCGCCTTTGTCCTGGACAAACAGAACTCCTATTCGCAATTCCGCAAATGGAACGCCGGTGTGAACGGTACTCTCGAGCTTGAATTCAAGACGGACCAACCAGACGGTCTGCTTTTGTACACGGATGACGGCGCAGCTTATGATTTTTTTGAACTGAAGCTGGTGAACGGTGCTCTGCGTTTGAGATACAATTTGGGAGGCGGAGCGCAAATTATAACTGTTGGGAATAATCTCAACGATGGACATTGGCATAAAGTTCAGGTAAGTTTAGTGATCTATATTTTTATACCCCACAAAGTCTCAAAGTTCACTCATAAACCATAATGATATTTATAAAATCTGTAACTTTATTTAAATCAATCGATGCTGAGGGATCGCAAAAACGATGAACGCTTGAAAAGGGTCTTCTAAAATATTGTACAAAAACAGAGAACGTTCGATTACAAACTTATTTCAAATCCTTAGGAGTTTTTGATGTGATAACGTCTTATAAATCGACGAACTGCAAAATATGACTCATTGTCACGTTCCGCCTGTGCCTAGTGTGCAAGCGAGAGCGCGGAACAAGCGATAGAGAGGCACGAGTGGCTCAAGCGTTCGGATTGTGACGCATCTATCCATATATAAAATAATTCAATTCAATTCATAAAACTATGCAATGTTTCTTGTAGTGAATAGTAGTGTATCTTGTAGTGCATAAAATACTTCACGTATCACTGCCATATATCCTTACTAATATTATAACTGTGAATGTGAGTTTGTTTATTACCTTTTCATGCCTTAACGATTCAATCCATCATCTAATACTTTGCGTACATCTTGTCAAAGATAAAGAAAAGGTCATAAAGTACCTTCTATATATAAAAAAAGGACTGTTTGGGAGAGTTGGACTAATCTATAATAAAGCGAGCGACACCGCGATCAAATACGAGTTTGCTATGAAATGAAAAATTATAATTTTTCATATGATAATTTTGATTTTTTTATCACTGTTATTTTTCACACAGTGACATGAAATATGTGTAAACAAGAAAAATAGAGGGTTATATTATATGGCTGGAATAGCAAAAAATAGTCTTTTAAATATTGCAAGTTTTCACATAAATCACCAGTGAAATAGCAGTGATAAATTCATGTCATCTTGTAGTGGGAGGGTGATAGATTTACATTTTATTATAGGTTTACTAGCTGTGCCCGCGACTTCGTCAGCGTGAAAATTTACGTAAAAAAACAGCGATTAAAGGCATCTAAATGTATTAAGTCCATTTACTTATATACCTTTCTCTCATACTTAAGTCGAGTCCTTATTAAAATTACAATAACTTTTGATAGACCGACCCGATTGTAATGAAACATAAACTAAATGTTACTCGAAGATATGCTTTATGATATTCTTGAAGAGGTTTTATCTTGAACGCAGTATTTTAGAAGTGATCCGTGTAGATACAAGCAGACAGACATACAGACATTTCTAAAATTGATTTAAATATATTTGATTAATTGTATGTATTTCCTAGACACTTGCAACATTTTTTTTCACAAAAATCTAAAAACTAGAACGAGTTTATTATACCTGTTTACTAATGGATGTTGGTGTTTACTATCAGGTGGCAAGAAGGGACGAGCATACGTCTCTTACAGTGGACGGTGCTACACAAACCAAGATATCGAGAGGCAAGGAGTTTATCTTTGGAAAGTTTCCTACAAACTCGGATGTATTCATCGGTGGAATACCGGCTTCGTGAGTTTTTATTTATATATTTTTTTCTTAATATTTACGATTTTAATTAAACAACATGAATAAATCCTCTTTAAAAACGTGTGTTAATTATCTTCCGTTATTATTTTTAAGTACAAATGATTTGATTTAATTATATCTACTGAATTTTTTGTTTTGATTGCCCAAAGTGTTAATTTGCGCAAATCCATCCATCATAAATAATGAATTGCATGCTGCTTTACTTTGCCACCTGAATTAAGGAAATCTATAAGTAGTAATGAGATAATCGAAAAGTCCCGAAATATTAGTAACAACAAAATTTAAGGGACGCTTGGATTCTTCGGTCCTTGATGTAGCAGTAAAGAATAGGATTTAAAATTGATTAAAATATTTCACAGATGAATAAACCGCAAGTGTTGTTTAAGAAGTTTAAGAAGCCGATCTTCCTAACATAGACCTTTACAGATCGGCCTGTGTCGGTAATACTCGGTTCTAGTCGGGCGGACCGATCCGCTCTTGGTTTCTATTGATTCGCGCTGAGTCGCACAGCCCTCCAATTAGTGCAGGAGGGATTCGACGTCTCTTAATGTAGTTTCGAACTTACACTTTGTATGATATTCGCGATGCTCTTGAGCTTCACAACGTGATGGTATTTTATTTTTTAAATTTATGTAACCACCTATATCTTCTATTACGGATACCTTCGTCAAAACAATCCGTCAGATCTTGAATACATAATAACAAAATGTTATTTTTCTGTTTTGCTATAATTTATCGTTAGGTGGTGTTGGCCTTTAGCCGGACCAGAGGGGATGGGCCGGGGGGCCCATTTCCTCATTGCACAGGTCCGGCGGACGAGGGGGGGCAGTCGGTGTGTACCCGGTCTATCCCTCTATAGGTCTATAGGAGTCCGGCGACCACCTTCCGCCGGGCGGACCGTTCGGGCGGCTCTACAAGGTTGATTAGCTTGAACGATCCCTTGCCGCCCCCACAAAACGGTCTGTCGGTACACCGTGGGGTTTTAGTCTGTGCGAGTCGGACATTACCCACCCTCTCCCTCGGGAGGGTGGCGTATCCATAAGAGATTTCCTCACGTAGCAAAAAAAAATATTTCATGTTGTCCTATATTTCATCTATACGCATAATCTAATGTTCTTGCACTTTTTAGATTTTCGTGAAAGTAATTGTTGCAGGTTTCTTGGAATAAGTAATAAAACACATTTCAATTATTTTTAGAAATGTCTGTCTGTTTGTATGAATACGCATCACTGGTAAAATATAGTGTTCGTAATAAAACCTCTTCAAGAAAATGTTGTCTTTGTTTCATTAAAATCTGTTTGGTCTATCGAAAGTTATTGTACTTTTAATGACGACGCGACTTAAGTATGAAAGGAAACTAGATAAGTAAATGGACTTAATACATTCAGGTGAATATTAATCGCCGTTTTTTTGAAATTATACTTCTTTTGGCTTTTGGTTTGGCTTTGGTTAGGGAAAAATGATGACAATAAATTTTTACGATGCGCGCACACTCCGTCACGAAAAACAGATATCCTGAAGTTAGCTATAGTCAACATTTTGTTTCTTTGTATTACGCCAAAGAAGTATAACTTGTAGGTGGTAGAGCTACGCTTGTAGGTGGTAGAGCTACGCTGTAGGTGGTAAAGCTACGCTGAAGCTATTAATGGTTTCAACATGAATGAGTCGGCCCGACCGGGGTACTACCCTCTCACAGAAAACCGATGTGAAGTAACAGTGCCTGCATTGTTGCGTTTCGTTCGGTCAGTGAGTGCGCCGGAGGTCCCACCTCCCCTTCCCCCTTCCCTTACTCCCCCACTCCCCCAAGACAGGTTGGCGACGCATTTGTGACTTCTCTGGTGTTGCAAGTGTCTATGGACGGTGGTGATCACTTAACGTCAGGTGACCCATCTGCACGTTTGCCTCCTACGATATTAAAAATACGTATAACTTTTAACGCGTGTACATAAGTACATACACACTTTTTTTACATAAAATTTCACGCAGACGAATTTGCCGGCATAGCTAGTCGTTAATAAGTTTTGTACTGTAATTTTACGTAGTTGAATTTAACCTAGATGGTTGCTAGTATCGTATACGAATGTAAAATAATGTATATAAAACGTAACGGAACGAAGCAAATTAAAAACGATTTCGAATTTTTTGGCATTCGACCTGCTTTGGTAGGCTATAGACGGTTTTATATCGTCTAAAGCCTGGATTAACTTGGCTTTTGCGGCCTAAACTAACAGAATTGCGACCATAAAGCGTGTAGCGACGGTTAACAAATTTTCGGAGTTGATTTATATAGGCTAAAACAATGCTATTTTAATTGGAATGATGAGTTTTTCGCTTTATAGATAGGTGTTTATATTAATACTTTGTTATATTACTTATTTTATAGTACTTAAGTTATAGTACTTAGTTTAGGTCTTACATTTTGAGGCTAATATTGGTTGTTGAAGCAGGCGAAATTTTTTTTTCATTATAAAAATCTACGTATGGCGCGCTTGGGTCTGAACACAGCTTCTTAAGTTTATTATATTCCCGTGGAACCCTATTCCTTTCTTATACATATAACTATATTTAGATACATACAAAATTGTTACTTGTATTAAACAAAAAGCGTTCAGCCCTAATATAGTAAACTAAGGAATCGGCGTCCAGTACTGCAGGTACTCTACGTGCACGCAGAAAATTATATAGTACCAGCATGCCCAGCGAATAATAAAAAAAACCTAAAAGTCAACCGTAGTTCTACCGACCTCGTCCAAATGTGAATCTTAACCATTCTCGAATACACCTGAACACACAAACCATTTCATCTAAATCTGTCCAGCCGTTTAGGAGGAGTTCAGTCACATATATAGGGATAGAAGAATAGAATTATATATATAAAATCAAAATATACTTTTTACGAGTTTAAAAGTGATACTAAAATTCTTATCAGCTATCAATATTATTCTTCCCCTGCACAAAATTATAAAAAATCGTCTACTCATTTTCAAATTAAACCCATGCGTAATAACAAACAGACAGACAAACTTTCTTTTGTGTTATTTTCGTTATCAGTGTCCTCTATAATATACGTCAATTTTGAAAACTAGTAAAAAATATTTCCACAAACAAAAGTACATATTAATGAATGTATATAGATTATTCTAAGCTTTTTACTACTATTCAACGCCAAATGGTCGAATTTCCGTCGATATGGCCTTATAACTTTGATGTAATAATTCAAGTAGACTTAGTAAAGGAGCAAACTTTGATTAAAAATGCGCAGGTGGCAACTTTCTACAAGACAGGGTTGCCAGTAGCGCTCAATTATTTTATACTGGTACATTTATTTTCCTTTTTTATATTCTTTAGAACCTTTAACCCCAAATCTTCTCTGATATTAAATGATGTACCATGATGGCTCACTTGATAATGTGTTCGGATGATGTAGGTACGAGTACTTTCGAACGAAAATCGGCATATTTTTTTTATTGTAGCATAGCAAAGTTACTGCACTGTGCCTGATGGCAGACACAGTAAAATCCAAAAATAATAGCGACCACCGAGAGATACGCCCTCCTCCGGCAGTCGTCGTTGTCATGCCGGCCTGCGTAAATGTCTCTTCACGTTGCGCTTGAAGGAACCTATGTTATAGGAAGGAGGGAACACACTAGTCGGGAGATTGTTCCACAGCTTCACGGTACGGCAAAAATAAGATGTAGCGAACTTTTTAGTTCGGGCCCAGATAGGAGTGACCGCAAAACTGTGGCTCAGAAGACCGGCGCGCATCGTTCGATTGTGAAAAGGAGAGGAAGGGATTAATTTGAATAACTCTTCAGGATACTCGCCATGATACAGACGGTAGAACAGGCTCAGTGAGGCAATGTCGATCATGACGCCATACCATAATGGTAGGGATTTTTCTATGTCTGCCTGGCTATAAGGTGTGTCCTGGCAGCAAGCACATTACAGACTTGCTACGTTACAGACAATAGTGAGTTCTAGCACCATGCCAAGTGAGTTTTAATGTGTAAAGGCTATTATAGGGTGGACCAATATATGAATGATAGCGACGTCTAGTAATTTCGCTCCTCTCTGTGCATCCACCAAAAATGAATGTAACTACCTATGTTTGTATAAATATGTATCATAAAAAGATAAACCAGAACGAGTTTCTTGCCGATTCTTTTCGATGACTGGGTTGTTTTCCTAACTGATGGTGGCTTTAACGTTTATAAGCACCTCCTCAGGGCCTAAATTAAATAAAGTATTTTTAATTTGCAGCTGATAATAGATTTTTCTTTTTAGAGTAGTAATTAGTTAAGAAGGTGATAGAAAAAGTCCGACTAAGCATAGGAACATATTGATGGCGTGTCTTTCACTGCTCCTTCTTTCTTCCCGAAGAGATTACAAGCTAACAGCGATCTATAATTAATTAAAAAAACAGGATCTGTCTTAAAAACACACGATAGATGTGGAAGTATTATATTACAGGCTACAATTAAAATAAAAAAATACAACAAAAAGCCAACCTACCGCGGTATTTACAGGCGGTCACCCATCCAAGTACTAACCGCAGTCGACGTTGATTAACTTCGTTATAATAAGTAGGTACCTAACTGTAGAACGAGCGCGTATTTATTGGAGATTACAAGTTAAACATGAAAGTTTTCCCAGGAGAAAATAATTGAAGTGACCGTAATAAATCTAAACAAGGGTCCACTGTTAAGGAATTCCTGGAATTTGAAACGAATATATTTATGCTGATTAAGAATATAATTTATAGATCCGCAAAATCGTCTTTGCGACTATTCTACTAGGCTTATTAGTCTCGTAGGTTTCTTTATGAGGATTTGGTTTGATGCCATTGTATGTAAAGGTCAACAAGGCTTAGATGTTGTGCCTTATTATCAACTAGTATCAGGAAATACCTTACTTTTAGGCAAATGTCTGCCTAGTTTAAAAATGTAAGTTCATTGTAATTCTAAAGCAAATGCTTTATGTTGTTATAAGCACTATTTGCTCTACTGTATAAGGATTCTCAAATTTCGCAAACCGGTTTGTTGCAGCTAGCATGCAAACAAGCACTGTACAAGCAATTAATCATGCCATAAAAAAAAAAAAAAACAAAAAGGTAAGTGAGATAGGAATCACGTCAAATTAAATTCCATATAACTCTTAAGAAAATAAATCTCTGACACTGGCAAATTCCAGTGCTATGCTAATTGAAGAAAAAGTAGTCGACTGACTTCGTGCCAATTTTTGCTAGGTTACACGCTCTACTAACGAGCGTTCCCCAATATATTATTCCGGGCAAGGCGACTGATTTATATTGAAATTCATATCGTGTGTCGGTTTTTATAAAAGCCTTCTGTGTTATATAGCTCTAGTACGTGGGTCGACTTTGAATTGAAGAACGATTTTGTTGAATGAATCGTTTGTTTTGAAACTGACATAAGAACGTACTGATCACCTGACGTTACATTCACGTCAGTATTATATTTAGTGTTTTAATATTAAAAGTAGATGTAGCCAGCGTCTGTTCTGGATCTCGGTGTCAGTATTTTTTTGATGATTATATATAAGTGCATTTAATAAAGGTCAGTTGTCTATTTTTTGTAGTATTAATCCTTTAAAAATCACCGCAGAACACACAAAAGTATTTTTATCAAACCACTGATGGAATCGTAAAAACTTTGACAAAGTCTATCATATACGGTTGCGTTTTTTTTACCTCCGTCCGCGTATCTGAATTATTTGTTTCACATAAATCTGAGTTGTAAAACTGGCAACACCATATATAATTTCGATTAGTTACTAAACGTGTATTACGTTTCAAATATATTTGATCTTGTTGAATCGAGACATGTGATTGTACACTTTATGATGATGTATTAAGAAATAAGTCCGTTTGATACTGTTGAGATAATTTTGAAATATGATGCCATCCTTCAAGTGTAGCGTGCGTTATCACTAGTTCTTATAAAACAGGTATACCGTCTTCAAGAATAGATAGAGAAATGTATAGATTGACTGTTGTAAACGCGGCTTTATTCGTGGTTTGTAGGACGCTGAACAATTAATATGGATACATGAATAAAAGCGAGACTACGCTGTCAGTAATCGGTGTACTAAAGTATTTAAGATGAGGTTATATTGTGTTCCGCTTCTGACGGTTTGTTCTGCTGAAGGTATCCGTCAGATTTCTTCGTTAGATTAGAATAGTTAGAATTTATTATGTATCTTTATGTATATTTATGTAATCTATATATGAATAGGCTGAGGGACAACAGTAAGAGCATGTTCCTCCACTGTTTCTTATATGATTTTTTTCATTTCTTTAGTAGCTGCTGACGAGCTTTAGTGTTATCAGTAAAAGAATCTTAGATACCGTTGCTTATTTTAATATATACAATGATTATATGTCAATTCTTTGGTAAAATGTTAATGTTTGGTAAAACACGTACAGACCATAGAGAATAAAGAAGCTTTGAATAAAGAAGTATATGTTTGTTCGCAACTGCCTATGAATATATAGATAAAGATATGATAATATATATATATATATATACTAGCGGGCCGGGCGAACTCTGTAATGTCTTGATTTAAAAAAAAATCTAAAATTCAACCGCAGCTACTTGGTCCAATAGTGCATCTAAACCATTCTCGGATCCATCCATTCATTTAGGTTATTGAAGGGTCGGCAACGCGCATGGAAGACTTCTAAAGTTACAAACGTTCATAGGCTGCGGTGACCGTTTGCTTCCGTCGTGGTATAAAAAAAAATCGACTGGAACACGCACATAAAATTACATCAAAATCGGTCCAGACGTTTAAGAGGAGTTCAGTGATATACAACACGTACAGAAGAAATTTATATATAAAGATTATATACTTATTATTAAGACTTTTAAGTATTACTTCATAGAGAAAGGCTTTATATTACCCATTTCAATATAACTTTGCCACTGGTAACAGTTTAATATATTAATTTCTATATACTCTAGCTCCTCGTCATTAAAACTGATATATTATATATTAGCAAATGCCCGCGACTCTGTCTGCATTTGTGTCTTTGTAAATGATGATGTCACATCTTAATTTAAGTTTTTTTTTACTTATTAACAATTTTCTGATTCGAACTGACTACGCTAATGACCTAGCAAGGTCTCAACAGCTTCACCGGACTACTATTATTGACAATATGTTATTCTGATATATAAGTTTATTTTTGTAAAATTTCATTAAAATCCGTTCAGTAGTTTTTACTTGACAGAGTTACAAACATCCATCCAACCTGTCAAACCATTAATAGTATAATACAAATAGTACATAGAGAAATATATATTTTTCATTTCAGTTTATATATTATACGGTTATTTTATACGGTGGTAGAGCCACGCTGAAACTATTATTGGTTTCAGCATGAATGGGTCGGCTCGCTCGGGGTAGTACCACCCTCTCACAGAAAACCGACGTGAAGTAACAGTGCTTGCATTGTTGCGTTTCGTTCGGTCAGTGAGAGCGCCGGAGACCCATCTCCCCTCCCCTCTCCTCTCTCCTCTCCTTTTCCCTCCCCTAACCCTTCCCTCCGAAAGATGGCAACGCACTTACGACTCCTCTGGGGTTGTTAGTGTGCATGGATGGTGGTGATCACTTAACAGCAGATGACCCACCTGTTCGTTTGCCACCTATGACATAAAAATATATATATATATATTATATATATGTATATATATATCTCTCTATTTATATATTAATACGTGAAGCCAAAACTTTGAACCTCTTTTTAAGGGAATTGCGCGAACGGATGAACTTGAAATTTGGCATAGTTAAAGTTTATATGGAGGAGATGTGCAGAATTTTTTTTTTAATATAAAATGAATTAGAAATACGTTAAATTAATTAAAATATGCATTACTCACCTTTTTTTTCTATTGTTGTTTCTGTTTTAGCTTTCTCATTTACTTAAGTTATTTGCTGTATAATATAATATATACGTCGTAAACACCTATAATTAAGATTGTACTTATATAGAGTCATTAAAAATGCATGTTATGTACTATTCTAGTGTAAATCTTGTTGGTGTTTCTAAATAAATAAATAAATTTGATTCTATTGTGAATCTACTACTTTTCCAAACGATGATACTGGGCATATCACTATTCCCCATAATCTATAGAGTACATTTAATTCAATATCATCCAGAAATACCATCCATCCACCCATGGTGTCGTGTAAAATTAATTGATAACTGTGCCGTAAGTTGCGATAAAATTCCTTATTTTCTTAAAGTTATATTTACTTAGAATTTGAGAGCCTTACCAACTTATGTAAACGCCTGTTTTTTATTTCAAATTTGTAATTAATTTAAATTTTCATTTAGTTTAATATTTATTTAAAAAAATGAGTAGCCATGATGAAAACCTTTGATTATAGGTTATTGACAAAAGACACCCAATAAAGTTCAAACTTTAAAAAATCAATGAACTATGGTCGAATGGCGACCACTGGGCGCCCACTAGTAACCATAATTTAACAAAATAAGTGGACTGTATCTGACTAATAGTATATTTCAAAAACATCTGACACTGGGATGTCTGACAACGATGTCTCGACAACTTAAGTGGCACACAAATGAGCCTGTTTGTTTCGTCTTCCATAATAAATATTTCATACCGAAGTAAATTATGTTGGAGCAAATGTTTGACACCACAACAAACAATAAACAAACGTTTGGCCCAACCCTTTCAACGCGTCGGACAAAAGATGAAATACGCTTCATCACGGCGCCGACAATTCGTGTTACATCGTTAGGGCGTGATTTGTAGAATGTGTGATTTGTCGGGACAATATTCAGGAGTGCTCGTCTTATGTATTTAAGGCTTTGTTTGTTCACGTTATTCAAAATCCACTTCAATTCGTAAATTAAAACGTTTACTAGGTCACCTTGTTTAAGATTATATATACGTACATCTATCTTCAATGTCTACCTGTCTTCTTCTATATCCTTTATATATATAATAAGAATTTCTAGACTTTTGTAAAGAAACTTGTTGCAGATGTCCAGAATAAGTAATAAAATACATTTCAATCATGCTTAGAAATGTTTGTCTGTTTGGACACGCAAAATTTGCTAAAGTACTGCGTTCACGATAAAACCTCACCAAGAAAATCATAAAGCATATCTTCCTGTAACATTTACTCTTCGTTCGCCCGCGTAACCACAGATCGTGCCGCCGTGGTCTGGGGGTAAATTTCGCTCCCGCACACCAGACTAGGTCCCCCTCAGCAACGGCTCAAGTCTAGGTCCGTTCCCTCGGCGTGGAGCCCTTGAGTACGTTGCTCGCGCGATGCAGTGACACAAAATCTTACATCACTGCGACAACATTACACATATCACCTCCACACACGTGCACGCATTCACGCTTACACATGCAAGTGGAAGGGTTTTATTTTCTTCCTTTATCAAACTGAAATAGTTTAGAATATTATCCGATACGAAATATATATAAGAGTTGTTGAGGTATGTATGCTTGGTACACATATATGTTTCAACAACTCATATATGTATGAATAGTCAGCTTAGCTTAGGTTAGCTCAGATAGGTCGCGAATTGCATGTATCAGGCAACAGCCAAAGCCGAGGTGTGCCGTGCACTCTTGAGTTAGTTGTCTAAATAAAATCGGCTGAGTGCCTTAAGCGCTCGCCTTAGTAGCCCGGTGAAGCTGTTAAGACATTGCTGGGTCAATAGCGTAGTCATTTTGAAAAAAAAAATAGTCTTTGTTTCGTAACAATTGGTCCACTTTATCAAAAGTTATTGTAATTTGAATAACGTCTTGAATTAAGTACGAGAAAATAGTAGGTAAATAAATGCAATTCAATCTCTTACAAAAACAGAATATTATATAATATACAAATAATATCTAAGACACAGTAAATGTAAGACTGTTTTTTTTTCAATTACGTTCCACGCGGACGAAGGCGCGGGCACAGCTAGTATATTAATATAATGTCAAACACTTTATATTTGGGTTGAAATAGATTGTATATAGTGTAACGTTCAGAGTTATTATGACACTATCTATGTGTTCAATCGTCGTAATGCATTGTTAGCAGTATGTTATGCATTACTTAAATGTTTCACAGTTTCAAGTTATCAATAAAATTGTTTGAACACCATCTATCTGATGTTCATACGAACCGCATTGTACATATTCTAAATGTTTGAATGTCTTTTTTGATTGGCATTATACATTTCTGAAATGTTTGATTTTTTTTTATCTACTAGTAATTTTTATTTTTAAACGTATTTTACATTCCCATTCAGCGGATGTGCAAGTTTCTCTTTACTTATTTCTAAATACGATAAGACCATTCCAATTTAGTGTCTCGTTCGGTCGTATGATCTGACGTAATCTGTGGTAGTTTTATTAAATGTTACTTGTCTATTATTTCAATTTGTAACTAACAGATGTTTCACTTATTTGTTTTTGTTAGCGTCCGATTTTAAACACATTATTAATATAAGATCTATGGCTAGTAATGAGAGGGTTAGAAAATGCCCCATTATTCAACTATAGTTTTAATAAATCTGTTTTTTTAGCTTTCAACCATAATCTCATCTGATGCTAACACGATTTGGTTTAACATTTAAGAAGAAACATATTTATTTTAACCATAGAGTAACAAACCAGCGCGTAGTTAATAGAGACTGCATAATCGGTTTTTAGTATGGGAACCGCGCGATCCGTTGTTCAGTACAGTTCAGTAGTTTTGGCGTTAAAGCATCACAGACAGACAGGGCTACTTTTGCATTTATAATACTAGTAAGGACTGAAATATAATAAAAGTATATTTAATTAAATTTTATAATAGAAAATTAGCGATTCAGACGCCTTTGTTGGCATTGTAAGCATTTTATGTATAATAGACGTTGATGTGAAATACCTTCCAAGTATTCTATACGTGACCTGAGTTTTTTTTTACGAGGGGTGTCAATAGTTTTATCTGGTACAAAACTAGATGGAACTGCATTTGGAAATAAGTATCGCCTTTTCTTGCTCGAATCAAAACAAGTTTCCTCAAAATGTTCTGAACATATTGTAGTCCGAGGGCCAGGAAACCGACCATCTTTGCGAACTACATTAATCCATTTTTGTATCATCTTCTGATCCTTAGGGAAGCTGTAACATTACGAAATTTGTCACTGAACATATCTCTAAAAATATATAAATAAATATTATACAATTTAAATGACAAATAAAAAATATCACAACAGTTATCAAAAGTGTCGGTTAATAATAGAATTAATATTGCTTATATAATAAAAAAAACAATTTATAGATACTTGATACAATCCGAATAGGCACAACACTACAGCGTCTTAGACATATGGCGCGCTGCCATGACAGTTTGGTTTAGTTTAATATTTTATTTAACAAAGAAACTTAATTTATTCAATACTTACACATGAAAAGAGATACACTAGATTTTAGGTTTTTCTTTCTGTAATGATTTTTACATTTTTTTACTGCACAATTAGACATATTTACTGCGTATAATAATATTTTAGCGGAGACATTCATTGTCGGAGCTACGCGAACAGACTGATCGTGCTTACGGGAGTCGGGAAGGACATACATGAAAAATTCATGTATGAGTGGTAAGGCAGGCACGACGCTTATGCGACTTCTATTGTAAGTGTAAGCGGTTTCATAATTCTATGATTTTAACTAACTAAACAGGGGTAGAAGAAAACCCTACCACTATGCAATTCCCTATAATCTGTCTTGTTTTGGATTTTTACAGTTTATGTGATCTATTGTTAAGGAAACGACTTCTGAAAGCCTTTTGTATTGAAGTTCAAAGTGAAATCTAGCGTTGGCAGTGTTCTCTGACCGCAATGAAAACGGGAAATAACTGCACCCTAGTTTTGCCTATCGCGACGTCTCGCCCGGAGCCCCCACGAGTACGTTTGCGGAACTTCTAGTTACGTGCTGAGTTTCCAAGCTCCGTTATTTAGCCGAATGCGTTTAGTAGTCTGAATTATTATTTTTTAAATCTCCCCGAATGATGTGAGGTATTCATCGGTAATCTTTGTGTATATAGTTCTTCTGTCCGGGCGTATGTGACTGAACTCCTCCTAAACGGCTGGACAGGTTTTGATTAAATTTTTTGTGGGTATTTAGTTGAATTCAAAAATGCTTAAGATTCACAGTTGGATCCGATATGTGGCACAGCGGTTGGATTTTACGATTTTTTTTATTATCAAGGCAGGAAAACGTCCGCTGGACCCACTAGTTATATGTCTCTGATATTTCCAGTCAGGTACGAGAAATTACTCTTAGACTTATCTCTCAGGAATAGTCATTTTTTTGGGTCGAGAGGTGTCGTTATGTCCTTTTATATATGTAAAATTTTATATTGATTGTTTGAGTAGTCAAGCGGTGATAGCGTAACACACAATGTTACATTCGCATTTGTAACTAAAATATTGTATTTATCAGCACGGTTGATTTAAAATTAAATACTTAATTAAATATTTGAATTGTTAGTCGCATTCAAGCACTCTGTTAGCTTGCAAAACAACATCATTGTAGCAAATTAAATAAGCTAATTGTGACCTAACAAGCAACTTTATTCCCGCAAACGGCCACCCCAAGAACATATGTAAGTTGCTCCTCACCACTACAAGTTAGGATAATTAGGATTCATAGACTATCAATCATCACACGGAGACCCTTAAGTGTGGAACAAATATCAAGTGAAGGTCAGAAGGAAAGTTAAGTGAGAACGAAGTTATATTGCGGGCCATCCGTGTAACGCGGTGCGGAGTATCGAGTACCAACAGTGAAAAAAACTAAACTAGATCAAAACCGCGGTTATCTATAATAATGACACGTGACACCTAGAAAGGAGAGTAGTTAAGAAAATGATAGACATTCAATTTAAGAGTGGTTGCCAGACAGTTTTTTTTTATTGTAGGACGGCAAAATGACTGCACTGTGCCTGATGGTAAGCACAGTACAATCCAAAAATAACGGCGACCACCGAGTGACATACTATCCATAGCCGATCGCCGCTGTCATACCGGCCTGCCAAAAACTGGATATGCACAGGCTGATCCCGAAACGCGACCCACAGAAGCGAATCACTATGGTGGGCTTTTTTGCCGTATACATGGTGGTAGCGACCCAGTCAAGACTGTAAACCCTACTACCCCGCTTTCGCCATTGCCTCGTTCGTTATTCAGCAGGGTGCACCACCTGCAGGTGAGGTTGGCTTGGATGTCTCAAGTCTTAGATGTTATTCGACACCCCTTACTCTCCTGAATGTAGTTGAATTCATTGACAGATGAATTAAGTCAATTGTTTTTTTTTATGGTGCTCTGATTGATGATGATCTGTAGATGCGGGTAAACCAAATTTTGGCTTGGCACGACGTGGCGACGCAAAACACGAACTTTGCACTATTAACGAAATACTCAAAAACGTTTGCAACCCTGTCTGTATAAACATAAGATTCAAATCGTTTTGTCAGCCACTCGTTATACTAGTGTTACGCAGCACGCGACGACGACCTAGCGCCCTTTGATACATGCCGACACACAAACCGTGCCTGCGCCTACTTGAATTTTTGTGTTTGATAAAAATGAATATTTCTGTGATAAAATAAATAAATATTCATTGTTTAATGGAATAAATTTGTAATGCTTTATCTTTTCATTATGCCATAGCTGATTCCTGTCGTAATCTGTTCATTTAGGCATGTAACTTATACAAAACAGGTTCCATGTTTTACATCTGCCAGGCGTCCCGTGACGGCTCAATTTTTTACTCAGTAGTTTTTTTTAATATTATTTTTGGCAAACAATCTTCTAGTTGATTATTACTGCCATTGTTATATTACATGTTTTTTTGCGATCATTTCAATGAACTAATAAGGTGGTAGCCGTATTGATAGAACTTTCCAGGAAGTTTTTATGGCAAATCATAATTCTTGCTGACATTTCAAGTCATTGGTAGGTGATAGAGCCACGCTAAAGCTATTACTGGTTTCAGTATGAACAGTCCAGCTCGACCAGGTAGGTAGGGTAGTACCACCCGACCCATAGAAACACCGACGTGAACTAACAATGCTTGCATTGTTGCGTTTCGCTCGGTCAGTGAGAGCGCCGGAGGCCTACCTCCCGTCTCGCAACCCCTCTCATCCCACCCCCAAACACAGGCTGGCAACGCACTTGCGACTCCCCTGGTATTGCTAATGTCTATGGACGGCGGTGATCACTTATCACCAGGTGACCTGCGTGTACGTTTGCCTCCTATAGTATAAAAAAAACATTCCAAGATCCCGCCAATAATTTCCTACTAGTTCTGTATATTGTTGGAATCTAGGATCGCTTACACCATTATTAGGAATGTCTTCAATTTATATGGTTAGTAAAGTTTTAAATTTTTTTATAGTTATTTGTTTTTATCACATTGTTTTTTATTTTCATACGAGAACTAAGCACTATTGTGAAATTAAAATAGATATATATTACCAGAGGGAATTTATATAAATTGTTAAAAACATATCAAACATGTTCATTCATCCGTGGTTTAGTGTTCAAACACGAGTCTGGCGTCCAGACGTAGGTACGCCATTTTGTAAATTAAAATGTGGGCGAGATTTGTGGTGTTTGTCTTCGTATGATATGTTTGTACATTCATTTGTAACGACGGTGAAGCTTTTTGATGTATAAATTATAATATGTAATTGTGTATCGTTTCAAGTTAAATAATATAAATGTATCTACGTTTTATTTTTTAATATACTATTTTTTTGTAGGCATGACGATTCTTAGCAAAAAACATCGATTTTTAAATCGATCCGAATCGTGGTCTGTGGAGACGATTCATATAAAAATCGATTCGATCAATTATTTAAAAAAAAACTTTTAACTGAAATTTTTAATTTCAATGGCCATGCTTTGTACAGACTTTATGTAACATTGGTTGTAATACTAAGTGAAATGCCAGAGAAATCGCGGAGCATAGGTAATGCCGTATACGTTATTATGTATTGTATTTCTTTCCTTGAAACCTTTTGTAATTGAAAATTTGTGAACAAAAGGAAATAATAACAATTCAATTTTAAATGTAGAGTTTAAAACAAAAATGTATATGTAACACGTTCCATGCTTATCTACTCGTAACAGCTCTGGAACATAACTGTAACAAGTTGTTTGTGCAAGCGTAGTTGAACCATAACTCGTACGTAATAACGTGTAATTTTGCATAAGTATTTTCATATTAAAGTCGCTAAATGGAGCATGCAATAAATTGGAATAATTTGAATTTATTCCAAAACGCTTTGAATGTTCTAGTTTCATTTCATATTTTTACGGTTCAAGTTATTATTTGGTTCATTTTATTGTGTTAGTTAATTGGCGAAAAAAGTTATAATATTGCGAAACTTTTATATCGGTTAGAGGCTTAAGATGTTGTGAGATAAATTTAGAGTATTTATGAAATAGATACGCATTATAGGACATTTAGGTTAGTTATTTTCTATCAATAATTATCATCATCATATATATTAATACGTGAAGCCTAAACTTTGTATCCCTTTTTAACGGAGTTGGGCGAACGGATGAACGTGAAATTTGGCATAGTTAAAGTTTATATAGAGGAGAAGTGCATAAAGCTATTTATTTTATATAAAATGCATTAGAAGTACATTAAATTATGCATTACTCACACTACTGCTTCAGTTTTACACAACATATACACACATGTAAATAAAAAAGACATTTTGACATCTGTCAATAAAGGAAAAAGGTTGTGAAGGCAAAAGGTTGTGAAGGAGGTTGCTATCTATGCTCGACCGTATGTATTATTTTACTCTTACGTTCCAATTACCCTTTTTCATTCTACATTCAGCAATTATATTATAACATACAACTATTATTATAATACCTGAGTAACCATGATAAAAACCTTTGATTATAGAAGTAAGTTGACAAAAGAACCCTAATAAAGTTCAACATTGGTGGTGTTTTACGTAACATAGTTTGGTTATTGTGCACAAGTGAATTGGATCGGAAAGAATACCACGGAGCATGGATTCTGACTTTCCGCAAAAATGCGCTGGAAAGTTCTAACAAGAGGGCCGCCATCTTGTTAAGTCATTGAATAATCGCAAGAAACTCGACCGGGGTTATCTTTTAAAAATATACATATATAGCATTTAGATACATTACATATCACATTCGTTTTAGTGGTTGCACAAAGAGAGGAGTCAATTCCAGACATAACCATAGTTCACATATTGATCCACTCTATTATACACTTTTGACACCAAAACCCGCTTGACATGGCGTTTAAACTCACAATCCGACAAATCGGTAATATGCTTTGGGAATTTGTTGTCAAACTTAACTTACCTAACACTATTCCCTAAAATATTGTTACTGGTTTTACCAAGTCTGAAACACGGAATGACCGGTTTGTCATTGTTTCTAGTATTTAGATCATACCGGTCTTTTACGAAATAGCACGCAGTGTCGTAAATACTGTCGAACTTGGGGGATCAAGAGACCTATTCAGATTCTTACTGACTAAAACCTCACGGTGTATCATCAGCCAACTTAATGGGAGGCCACGGGATCGTGGGACCATGTACCTTGTCGCCCCGGTTCATAATGCTATGTTCTAGCGCAGTGGCTTGCAAACCGTGGCACGTGGGTCGCATGCGGCTCTTTTATACCTTAGTTGCAGCTCTTACACAAAGTATTTAATGCAGACAAGAAATATTTTCCATTAACTTTCCTTGTAAGATACGAGTAAATATTGTTAAAACGTAGGCTTACAGAAAAGGAGCATATTTTCAGAAAGCAACAATAGCACTGCTAGTCGCTCGCACAATGACATATTGAGCATAGACAAGCTCGAGAGTGTACTTCTAATCCTAATTATTTTGATAAAAATATTACTACTGAAGCGAAGCTTAAGTAAAACAATGCTCTTTGAATAAATTTCAGTTTTTTATTGTTGATATTTGATTCTTTTTGATGACAAATTTTTCGACCACTGGCCTAGCGTCGTTCATAATCTACATTTTATTTGGTTACTGCATCACTCCCAAGGGTCGTGGTATGATGTTAGATAGTCTGAAACTCACTTAGTAAGTTCTAATAATATTATGAACGATAAAGTTTCAGAAAATGGAAAACTAATTAATGGATTTTTATAAAAGTTTACAGTAACTTAGCTGACATATCAGAGTAACATATGAGTCGGTACATTTCAAAATATGAAGATCTTAAAAAAAAAAAACCTTATGAAAGCCTAAATTTGAATTTCGTTCTCAGTGTATAAAAACAAGAAGTCTTAAGAAAAAGTTAAACGCTTTATAGGAACGATTATAATTGCATTCAGCTCATTTAGAAATGTAACGAACGACTCATATACGCTATCCGTACTCATCTATACTAATAATATTATAAAGAGGTAAAGTTTGTTGTCCCCGTATATCAGATTAGGCCCCCCTCGGCAGCGGCTCAAGCCTAGGTCCGTTCTCTCGGCGTGGAGCCCTTGAGTGCGCTGCTGGCGCGATACAGTGACACAAAATCTTATATCACTGCGACAACATTACACATATCACCTCCACACACGTGGACCCACACACGCTTACACATGCAAGTGGAAGGGTTTTACTTTTCCCCTTATCAAACTGAAATAGTTTAGAAAAATATCCGATACGAAATATATGAGAGTTGCTGAGGTATGTATGCCTGGTACACATATATGTTTCAACAACTCATATATGTATGAATAGTTAGCTTAGCTTAGCGGACCGTTGGGTAAAGTTTGTGAATTTGTAACGTTGTAGGAGGTAATCTCAGAAACTACTGGTCCGATTAAAAAAAATATTTCAGTGTTATATAGCTCATTTATCAAGGAAGGTTATGAGCTATATATCATCACTCTAAGACCAATAGAAGCGAAGCGCCAATGATGAATGTTTTAAAATCGGGGTTTTTTTTCCTCTTGAGAGCGTCCGCTGCGTTTTAGCGCTAGCCCAAAGTAACTATTCCACGCGGCTGAAGTCGCGGGCAGAGACTAGTATGTTATATATACGAAAGTTTGTTTGTTATGTGAAACTGTAGTGAAACGTAAAATAAGCTATATCTAAAGTATAAAAAAGATCGTCGAATCATTCAGGAGATTAGAGTCGCCAGCCTTAATCCCGTTGTAATCCTTTTAGCGAAAGAACGTTACCCGTATAGCGGTTAACACATGAACCCGCTCCGACCTAGTTACGAACAACGTGGAATGGATCCATTATTTATTTTTCTGGATCCGAGATGAAAAAGCGTATAACTATACGAGTTAGCTCCTAGTTTTTTATAACAAGGTCACTCGGTTCTCGACTGGCCGGTTTCTTCGCTAACCCGGTCATCACTCTTATTACTTTTTTATTTTATATAGCGCGATGTTAGTGCCTTTATAAGCTTTAAGATCTTCGTATGTCTCTTTGAAGTTTTGGGCTTGATGAAGGAGTCTGCTTTCAAATAGTTTGATTAGTTTGGAAGGAATGGAAGGTTAACTATATTCTTTTCATGTATCAACATGATGATCGATTGAGTTGTTAAGATGTGAGAGGATAACCAAAAAACAAACGCACATTCGTTTTTATATTAGTTAGGATTAAGGTACATCTAGTGCAGAAAATTTTGTTTTTTTAAATATATGTTAAGTGGTCACCACCGCCCATAAACACTAGCAACACTACGGGACTCGCTAATCTGTTGCCAGTCTGTGTTTGAGGGAATGGAAGGGGGGAGGAGAGGAGAGGGCAGGGGAGGTGGGCCTCCGGCGCTCTCACTGACCGAACGAAACGCAACAATGCAAGCACTGTTACTTCACGTGGGTGTTCTGTGAGAGGGTGGTACTACCCCGGGCGAGCCGGCCCATTCATGCTAAAACCAGAAATAGCTACAGCGTAGCTCTAACCTACCACCTACAAAAATGTTATTAAAAACAATCGAGGATAAAGTTATATTTACAATTTTTAATTAATAACTAACAATTCTTATTATATATATATATACTAGATGATCCGCGTAACTTCGTCTGCGTGAAACCAGTTACCTACCGGTTCCAATTGTATTTCCAAGCTCGAATAATCTTTAAAAATCTACAACCCGATTACAGCGACTCCTACCGTTTCCAATTGTGAAACCAAACTATTCTGGGACTCACTCAAACACAAACTAGTTTAGTATGTATGGATTTTTTATTTTTATAGTAGTACGGCAAAATGACTGCACTATGCCTGATAGTAAGCACAGTAAAATCTAAAAACAATGGCGACCACCGAGTGACACATAATCCATCGCCGGTCGCCGCTGTCATGCCGGCCTGCGAAAAGCTAAGGATATGCTCAGGCTGATCCCGAAACGCGACCCTCAGAAGTGAGTCACTATGACGGGCTTTTTCACCTTATACATGGTGGTTGCGACCTAGTCAGGCTGTAAAACCCTACCACCCCGCTTTCGCCATTGCCTCGTTCGTCATTCAGCAGGGTGCACCACGTGGAGATAATGTTGGCTTGGGTGTCTTAAGTCTTATGATGTTATTCGACACACCCCTTACACCCCGACATTTCGATTTCGGACGTAGCGCTATCTGTCATTCAGCAACAACAAAAATTTCATTTTGTTAGAAATACGAACGACCGTTGAATCATTTGTATATTGTTCATACAAAAATAATAAAATTGCGAATAAAAAATGGAAGGGTGGAGTTATTTACTTTGCATCTGTTTCCGTGAAGTTGTATATTAGATATTTAAGTATTTATAGATATGGTTAATTCGATAAAAGTAACATAAGTATATCATATATTTTATTATATATTTGAGGTGCATATTGAATTTTAATAACGTGTAAACAGAAATAGTTCATACTTCATAGTCAGCTGTTTTAACAAATGATCTAAGTACAAAGCCAATGTGTTTGGTAATTTATTCGAAACCTGAAATCTGTTCAAGAATAACTCTTCGTCCCATTTTGCAAACCGATCAATTCTAGAAATATAAACTTTTTTCTTCCTAAGACGCAAATTATCTTCAAATATACTAGTTTCGTCATCGGAAGAACTATTTACAGTTTCCCACAGGATGTCTCTCAGCAACGACATAATATTTTAAAGTTTTTACTATTGAACTTCACAACCGATTCAAAAATTGACAATAACAATAACGTTAACCGGCCAACATCGAGCCGTAATAGTTAACGTTAAATCGTGACGTCATTTTAACCATTGTCAACTGGTGCAACCCGTTTTTTGCTTAACAATAACTATAACCGAATTTTTAACGTTAACATTGACTGGTGCAACTCAGCCTTAGTGTTTGTTTCATTACAATCGGTTGGGTCTATCAAAAGTTATTGCACTTTTAATGACGACGCGACTTAAGTCCGAGAGAGAAGTAGATATATGAGAGAGTAAATGGACTTAATTCATTCAGATGCCTTTATTAATCGCTGTTTTTTCGGATAAGGTTTCATGCAGACGAAGTAACAAATAATTTCAAGTTTCAGAAACACAAGAATAAAGGATTTATGTTTAAAAATGAAAAAAAAAATCCTAAACATCACACAATTTCATATTCCCAAGCAATTTAATAAATGTTACGTTATTATTCAGCGATGAAATTGGGTCGGGGATGCGAGAAAGTGTGGAGTTAGGACCGCGTATTGTTCCCACATTAAAACGATATAACATTTTACGGGAATTATTTTTATAAAGCGCTGCTCGTTATTGCGAGATAAGAATTTAAAGCATACTTTGCGATCACATGCCACGATATTGCAGGCAGGTTTCTTGTTTATGATGTCATGTTTATTTTGAAATACACCACTCGGCTGATGTTTTAAGATTCAGATCTCAAAATGGCGGAACAAGTAAATTGTAAATTTTTTGGTTTAAAAAAAAAGTTCCTACAAAACAAAAAATAGCTTAAAACACATCTTCTATATGTTACTGTAAATCTATCATGTTCGTACTTTTTAGAATTTTGTAAAAAAAATTGCAGGTGTCTAGGTATAAGTAACAAAATACATTTCAATCGTTTTGTAGAAATATCTTTCTGTCTATCCGTCTGTTTGTTGAACACGCATCGCTGCTAAAGTACTGCGTTCACGACAAAACCTCACCAAGAAAATCATAAAATATATCCTCGAGTAACATTTAGTCTAATTACATTATGGAGGGAAGGGTTGTGGGTCTCCGCCGCCCTCACTGACCCTAGAAACGCAACAACGCAAGCACTGTTGTAGTCCGGTGAAGCTGTTAAGACCTTGCTTGGTCAATAGCGTAGTCAGTCAGAAAAAAAGCAAGCACTGTTACTTCACGTCAGTGTTTCTGTGAGAGGGTGGTACTACCCCGGGCGAGCCGACCCATTCATGCTGTGGTACTACCCCGGGCGAGCCGACCCATTCATGCTGAACCAGTAATAGCTTCAGTGTGGCTCTACCACCTACATTTAAACATTAATAAAAAGAATTACTTCACTTTTTCGCAGATGACCATACGAATAAAATAATACAATACGATAACGGCTTTAGGGAAAAGCGGTGAAAGCGCTGATTGAGTTGTTTCCTTGACCTTGATAAAAATCGATGATAAGGAAACAAGTAATATTATTACGTTTCGAATAAACCAGTGACCTTTATAATAGAAACGAAAAATCTAAATGATTAATCTCGTGTTAGGTTTTCGATAAAGCGAACGCGATTTTGACGTTTACTGTACAAAAATGAGCCTTATTTATAGTTACTTCTAAGGTTCATATTGGTTCGAAAGATTACGACAATTATACGGTGATTTTTATTTGATTAACCCCTGGACTGACAAAACCATAACCTCCTTACAAACGTAGACCTCATGAGGCACAGGTCAACAGACTGTTGGCAGCATAATCTTAAAAAATATAACTGATTTATTACGTACAAAACTTTTAAAAATATCATATTAAGTATTGTAAAATCATAATTTTTATATAGAATGTATTTTAAAATTGATTTTTCATTTGTATGAACTTTTTTTACTAAACTATGAAGTTTGCAATTCACGATGTCGTAAAATAAAAAAATCTTTTCAAAAATTTTATCTTTCATCTTATTCTACGTTTGTAGAAAAAACGACACTAACAATAGAAAAAAGGGATAGAAACAAAATGTTGACCATAGCTAACTTCAGGGTTCGTGACGTGTGCGCACGCATCGTAATAACTTTAGGGTGTCGGTTTTTCGTGACAAGTGCGCGCGTATCGAAAAAAAATATTCTCATCATTCTTCCCTAACGCACCAAAAAATACACAAAACACCATTTTATAATCTGGGTTTTAAAAATTAGCCATGGGGTTAATGCGATTTGTTTAATATCTATAATGACTATTTTATTTTAAGCGATCCCAAATGAATGGCGCGATAGCGTAATAGTGCCTATCTTTAAGAATAAGGGTGATGTGCAGGACTGTAACAATTATCGAGGAATAAAGCTGATGTCACACAGTATGAAGATTTGGGAAAGAGTGATAGCGAGACGAATAAGAGATGAGACTGAAGTGACTCCGAATCAATTTGGGTTTATGCCTGGACGTGCGACATCTGATGCCATTTTCGCACTTAGGCAACTGTGTGAAAAATACAGACGTGTACATAAGAATTTGCATATGGTGTTTGTTGATTTGGAGAAGGCATATGATCGAGTACCCCGAGATGTTCTGTGGTGGGCACTGAAAAAAAAAAGAGTGCCTGAGAAGTACCTACAACTTATTCGTTGTATGTACAGTCAAGCCAAAACACACGTTAGGTCCGAAGCTGGAGTTACCGATAATTTCAATGTGGCTGTAGGTTTGCACCAGGGTTCAGCTTTAAGCCCTTATTTATTCCTTCTTGTTATGGATGCGTTAACATCAGACATACAGGAGGAGACACCCTGGTGTATGCTGTTTGCTGATGATATTGTTCTTGTCGGCGAAGATGCTACCGAGGTCCAGAGTAGGCTGGTAAAATGGCGAGAAAAACTGGAGAATGTTGGTTTGAAAATCAGTAGACTAAAAACTGAACATTTGTTTTGCGACTTCGGTGGTCCATCCAGCTTTTCTCCTATAGCTTTAAATGGTATAGCCTTACCAACCTGCTCTGATTTCCGGTATCTCGGTTCTCTGATCCAAAACGATGGTTGCATAGACAAGGACGTGAGGAATAGGATAAATGCAGGGTGGATGAAATGGCGAAAGGTGTCTGGTGTCGCTTGTGACCCACGAATGCCCTTGAAACTCAAAGGGAAGGTGTATAAAACTATTATAAGACCAGTAATGTTGTACGCATCTGAGTGCTGGGCGACTAGAGAGACGGATGAGAGAAAACTACATGTGGCAGAGATGCGAATGTTAAGGTGGATGTGTGGTGTAACTAGAATGGATAAGATTAGGAATGAATATATCAGAGGAAGTTTGAAAATAGCACCAGTAACAGACAAGTTAAGGAGTAATAGGTTAGCATGGTATGGGCATGTTATGAGGAGAGATGAAGACAATGTAACTAGAAAAGCTATGAGTATGACGGTCGATGGATATAAGAGTAGAGGAAGACCGAAAAAAGGATGGATGGATTGTGTGAAAAATGATATGTGTGTAAAAGGTGTGTTGACTGAGATGACATCTGATAGGCGAGCGTGGAAAAGGAAAACATGTTGTGCCGACCCTACTTAGGTGGGATAAGGGTAAGAAGATGATGAATGACTATGTTATTTTATTATATTTTTAACACGCCAAAGTGACTGCACTGTGTCTCGTGGTAAACATAGTGCAGTAATTGCGGCCACCGAAAAAACAATAACGCATCGAAATTGCCGGCCTGCAAATTTCTTAGTAGCTGGGTGATTCTGAAACGCGACAAACTGATGGTCACTGTGTCGGAAATACCACTAAATGCATGTTCGTAGAGGTCCAGTATGGTGCAAATACCTACAAAATCTGTGGTTATTTATTTGAATGCGCGTTTCTATTAGTCCTATTGAAAACCTAGCTTTGTGTTACAGAACTCGTTCGCCGATAATGGTTTTAGGTAAAAATGTCACGCTACTACCATAAGGTGTGAAACAGATTTAATGGGGTGAAAGTGCGGGGTCATACTTTATCTAAACTATAATCTATAGTACTACATAGGGCACACTAATGTTTCCGGAATCGGTCATTTACATTAAAAATATTTGAAAAGTAATTACGGCATTTGAAAGTTGAACTAATTGGCTTTAAACAACAGTTTGTAGAGTTTTGACTGGATCTTTGAATGTCTACTTTGTCTGCATCGTTTATTATCTCAATTGTTTTGTTATATCTCAAAGGGACTTACCCAAACCACGTAACCTATATTTGACAAATTCTTAACCCCCTCCCGTCCCTCAGTGACCATCCGTGGTATATGAGGAGACCCCCACCCTGCCCCTCTAGTGTTCGTGGTAATTTATAATATGATTTTAAATCATTTTAACAACAGCGTTTTTGACGAAAGCTCCGAAGCGGCTTGACTTATTCCGATACTTCCAACAATTATTATTATATTTCAGTCAATTTATAAAAAATCTTGACAAATTATAAACGTAAACCTTTCTCGTGAATCACTCTATCTATTAATGTAAAATCCGTTCAATAGTCTTTGAGCTTATTGCAAACAGACAGACAGAATATTATATTTTAATATATGAAATATGTGCTATTTCACTCTATGTTTTGTAATATTTATGGTGTTTTACGTAGTATGATTCGGTTATTGTATTAGTATTGTATTGTATTGTATTATTAGTGAAGTGGATGAGAAATACTACCAAGGGGCATGGATTCCGGCTTGCCACAAAAACTCCCTGGAAAGTTCTAACAATCAGGACACCATCATCGTAGTAACGGGTTCGGATCAGGTACCATGCGATTTTTGCCTGTTTTCAAAAACCAAAAGTTATTGAATAAGATTTGATTTTTTGTCTGAAATAGATAAACTTAAAAAATACGTAACAGATTTAAAAAAAATCTTTAATCTATAGAAGGTAAGGTTTTTGATGGTGGTAGAGCCACGCTGGAACTGTTACTGGTTTCAGCATGAATGGGTCGGCTCGTCTGGGGTAGTACCACCCTCTCATAGAAAACCGACGTGAAGTAACAGTGCTTGCATTGTTGCATTTCGTTCGGTCAGTGAGAGCGCCGGAGGCCCACCTCCCCTCCCTTCTCCTCTCTCCTCTCCCTCTCCCACCCCTAACCATTCCCCCAAAGGGTGGCAGCGCACTAGCAACTCCTCTGGTGTTGTTAGTGTCCATGGACGGTGGTGATCACTTAACATCAGGTGACCCACCTGTTCGTTTGCCAACTATGACATAAAAAAAAAGGTCACATTGTCAGCGAGTAACATTTTATATTCATGGGAGCGAAGCCGCGAACAAAAGCTAGGACTAGTGATGATTATTTTGGGGTGTAAGGGGTGTCGAATAACATCTAAGCCAACCTCACCTGCATGTGGTGCACCCTGCTGAATAACGAACGAGGCAATGGCGAAAGCGGGTTGGTAGAGTTTTACAGCCTGACGAGGTCGCAACCACCATGTATATGGCGAAAAAGCCCGTCATAGTGATTCGCTTCAGTGGGTCGCGTTTCGGGATCAGCCTGTGCATATCCAGCTTTTCGCAGGCCGGTATGACAGCGGTGACCGGCTATGGATAGTATGTCACTCGGTGGTCGCCATTGTCTTTGGATTGTACTGTGTTTACCATGAGGCACAGTACAGTCATTTTCCCATGCTACAATATAAAAAAAAAGATCATACATCGACAAATCTTTTAGAACGCGATATGGGAGTATGCCCAAAGATTTTTTGTATAGGGAATAAATAACTGTAAGCTGTTTTATATTTTGACGCAATATAATTCATATGTGTGTATCCCCTTTGTAATTCACTGTCACAAAAACACCACTTTATTTGGTAAAATATTATTTCTCTGTAACAGAACTAATTTGGAATCGCACGTAACAAGTCACGCGATATGGTCGCCGTTACGGATTTAGTTTGTTGTTATTCGAATTCGAGGAGGCGTTTGTCGTAGTACTCTTAGTTCGTATATCGTTTCAAGGTCTTTCCAATCTTAAGCGTCGGAATGTACAAAAAAAATCCTAAATTTAATTCTCATTAGCACCACTACCGAATAACGTTGGCGATGAGTATTTACCGAAAACTCACTCGGTCTGTTTTGTAATGGTTTTTATTTAAATTGATTATTTTACGTAATATTTGCATTATAGTTCAGTTACTGCGCATAAGTGGAGTAGATTATTAATAACCTCCATATAACTGGCTGGACAAAAAATCCACCATTTTGTGTAAAGCTAAGTTTGGCGTTAAAAATAATAGCGTTGGGCTTAAAGGACGCGTATCCATTATTTTAACGTTAGAAAAAGAAGTGAACGTGCACAGAACGTTCAGGAATCCCTAATTTTTTATGTTTACGGGTAATGTTATGGATTTTTTATGTATAAGAATATACCTTGACAAAACCCAAAATAGCCAATTTTTTGGAATCCTTTTAATGAAAAAACTGGTATAGCAATTACTATATAATTCAAATGTAGAAATTGAAAAAGTAATAAAAGTGTAGTGTATAAAATAGTTTTATAGGCAATTTTACTTAAAAAAAACATATCTAGTCTGTCTATTTTTTTGTGCTCTGGAAGGATTTTAAGTAATTATCGCTATTCTAAGGTGTTTAGGCTTTAGTTTCAAGGGTAAATATTTTCAACAGTTAGTAACTCTGAGAACTTTCAAAAATATTCTTATAGTAGACTTACATTTATGAATTAAAGGCTTCTTTTCTACAAAACTCTAGGTGCAAAATTGTATTTTATACACTAATTTTTTCTTTATTAAATAATTCTGTGATATTACTTGTGACAGCATATCGTAATTCGTTTCGGATCGCGTGACGTCTGCATAGTTTTTTTTTATTGACACACGAAAGTTTACCGGCACGGAATAGGCACACGTAAGCGTTTTATATACCATCGATCAAGCATTATTTTTGTTCCGTGACGTATATAGTTGCATGGGGTTTGCGTGTATTGTAAAAATTATTGGTGTAGGTACGATTTTTCTAGTTATTTTCGACCGTGGAACATTTTCTTTAATATTACCTATATGTCTGTGTTTGATTTGCGTTTCCAACTGATAGTTTTTCTTCCTATAGAAGCACGGTATAGTGCAAATTCAAAGACAATTATGAAAAATACACCAATCTGTATGAAATCAATGACGTTACAAAATGTACAAGTGATTTAACAAAATAGCCAACACCACTCGGTGTTTCCAGGCGCTCACCCATCAAAGCACTGACCACACAAGACGTTACTTAATTTTGGTGCTCGTACGAGAACTGGTGTTATCAATACTCTACGCGACACAGTGTTTTTCCCAACCACTTTTCGTCACACAAAAGGGTTACGGATCAGAATTGCTCGTAACATCTCGTATCTCGTAAGAAGTTACATTTAAAAAAATATAAGCAAATTAAACATTTCCCCTTTTGTGGAAGTCGTTTAATAATGGAAAAGTTTTTTTTATTTTATTTTTGGCAACCGGTCTTCTCGGTTATTAATGCCATTGTCGAGTAGCAAAAAAATATTACAAGTGTGTTGTAATATCATTGTCGTTAGAACTTTCCATGGAGTTATTGTGTCATCTTAGAATTCATGCTCCGTGATAATATTATTTCCCATTCGCTTAACTTGCACAATAACCTAACTATATTATGCAATACACCACCAATATTACAAAATATACGGACAAATAACACAAGAGATTATAAAAAACCGCCAAAACTGATGGACAAATTCAATGGAAAGGTTATTTATATCCACTATTTTTAAATTAACTCTTCGTTTGAACTTACGACTCAATAATCTGTTGGGCGGTGTTCGTTTCTTCAATAAACCATTTTCTAAATATTACTCATGTGGTTGCTTCGTATCCGTAAGAACAAAGGCATACATAAATAAGATATAAAATGGATTGTCCGTATTCGAGGGTACGGTTTACGACGAGCATGTCTATCTGCTTTGAGCGTTCCCCCGACATAAACTAAGTGTAACAGCTTATTCACTTAACCCAGGCCGGATGGTAAATATTTGTTGCAGTATATTTTTTTTCTAATTTTGTTCGCGACAGCAATTTCCGGTGTCAAGTCATGCTATTTTGATGAAATACATAATTTTAGTTAAATTTGATTTAGTTAAATTTAAGTTTATATTTAAAAACCGTATTAAAACAAACTCATTTAATTAGTTTGAATCCACTTTTTACATTGATAGTCTTTTAAATCATGAGGTATTAAAGGGTTCATAGCTGTTTTATATCTCTTTATTTATTAAAGGATATGATGGTAATAAAGCGAAGATGCTACCATTTTTAGTGGCATACATTAGAAACATATAATCAATCGCATATACGTTCACTAAGCTGTGGGTTTCTCTGACGAATATAAAGTCAAAGTGTTATAGTATATTTTTGTAATAGAAGTTTGCCATTTATTACGTCATCCATTCGCATAACATATGAAGCGCTAAATGTGTTTTTTTTAGATTTATTACATTTTCTACATATTATCACTCAAATATATAAAATTCAACATAATTATAGTATAATTTATTAATTATGTAGCGACTAAATGAAACTTCTTGTAGCACTTTAAAAATACATTACCAAAGTTAATACAGATAAGTAAAACACAGTTATGTTCATTTCACAATAATGAGATAAAGCGTCCTGTCGTCTATGCACAATAAAAAATTGCGTACGCGCTCTCCAGGGCATTCTAAAAATGCGGACGTAACGCTTGGGAGGAAGTTGCGCTCGCGCAGGACGCTGAAGAGGTGAGGTAAGAAGGGTGTTGTTCCTTACTTCGCGCGCTCATGCTATAATTATACTGATCAACAATGAAAACGATATTTTACCTAAGGTTGTGTCACTCTCATTTAGCACAAAAGTGGTAAGTATCCGCGTTATCAGACTCGCTCGCAGGGTTACGTAAGCACCTAAATCTATACAAGTATTATTTACATGAAAAATTATCCTATAATAGAAAAACAAGTACCAAGATTATATTCCTTTCATACGTAGCTAGACATATAATATTATACCTAATTAATCGAAAAAACATAACACCAAGCTTTTATACCATACTAATGGAGATTTTTCTGTAAAACGTGATTTTTTTATGTTATATTCAAATTTTGATGTTTAAAACCAATTTAAAACGTTTTATTTAGTTTTAAACCATTGAAAATTACTCATTTATAACATTATTTTGCTATTACATGTGCGGAGGTAATAAATACGTAATTTTCACTCTTTTGAAACAAACACATTTGTGTAAGTATACAATGAACTATCTGTTGTTTCTGACTTGTGTCTAATAGTTGTTCCTTTCGGGTTCATTGCCCTCGGATTTGGGTTTTTGGGTGAATTAGTGTCGAATTGTTGTTTACGGTCATTTTAGTTTTATTGTTTTATTTATTGTCTGTGTGCACGATGGGATGTAGCATCGACGACAAATAAGAAATGTCAACCCTCTATATAATTCCTTAAGGGAGAAATTTTTAAAAACGCTATCTCGAGGTTTATTTGTGTAAGTTATATGTACTTAAGTTACATGAGTTCTGTGCAAATTTTCATACTACAACTATTGGCTTCAGCTGTACCTTGTCTTAAGGACGCTGTCTTTTCGAACCGACTACGCTTTTGACCTAGCAAGGTCTTAACAGCTTTATCGAACTATCTTATTTGTCATAGTATTTTTTGTTATTAGGGCCGGACAACGTCCGCCGCGGCTGGAAGTAATATTATAATTGGAAAGTAGAATTATGTATTGTTGTTTCTATTTGTTCAGCGTCCAGTTTCCCAAAGTATCTATTTCAGGCAGCTTAAGAAAACTCAACCATACTGCAAGACATCTATTATTGAAGAGACATAAGGATGACAACTTAAAACTATTTACGCTAAAATATTTCTTTGTTGTCAGAACAGTATTTGTCACAGTATCTTGACTGTACCCTGCTCGGGCGAAGATAAGCGACTCTTCTGGTGGAGCTAGAAAGACTGGGGAACAATGAGGCTGATATCAATGTTCGGTGGAATAACGGCCTCTAAAAATAAAATATGTTAAACAATATATATATATATATA